>LNAC01001025.1:64426-102320 GCA_002007465.1 Ailurus styani | reverse complement strand
CCCGCTGGGAAAAAAAAAAAAAAAAAAAAAATCTTTAAAAAAAAAAAAAAAAAAGAAATGGCATCATTGGCCAAATGTATGGATTTCCTTGGAGAAAAATTCCACGTGCCCGAAGGTATCTGTTTGGGTAGAAGGCCATATGCCAGCACATTCCCAGCTACACTTTCATGGTCATTTACATTTGGGAACAGGGTTGCCCTTTCATTCAATTTCAATTTTTTTTTTTGTTTCTTTGTTTGTTTGGGGTTTTGTTTTTTAAAGATTGTATTTATTTAGAGAGAGAACTAGAGAGAGAGAGAGAGAGAGAGCAAACAGGGAGAGCAGCAAGAGGGAGAGAAAGAAGCAGGCTCCCTGCGGGGCTCGATCCCTGGACCCTGGAATCATGATCCTAGCTGAAGGCAGATGCTTCACCGACTGAGCCACACAGGCACCCCTCAATTTGAAATGTTGCAGAAGAATAATATTTGCTCCTATGTTGGCATTGTTGTGAAATGCGTGATGCTTGAATGGAAGAAAAAAATAAAAGCTGACTTGTCACTAGGAGAACTTGTGTCAGTGTTTTCTAGTCTTTTTTCCCCTCCCCATGCCTCAAGGAATTACTGGGTTAGCTTGGGTGCACACAATGGCTCATTTCCTCTCCCTGGAAGCAATATTACCTGGGGGAGGAATCTGGTTGGAAATGTGATGGATGGGATGAAGTGGGTGCTATGCCAATTTGGAAATCCCAGAAGCAAGTTACCAGAGGAAACAAAGCAGGTGACTGAGATGCCATGGGAAGGCATCTGGGCTTTGAGGGGAGTCAGCACTTTGCAGAAATCTCAAGTGCAAACAGATTTCTGTCCCAATACCAAGATTAACTACAGAGCAGGAATCCAATGGAAGTCACAAGACTGTTATTTAGCATTTGCTTGGCTTTAACCGCCCATGTGGTCTGGGTCAAAAACTCTTTTCTTTTATGTCTATACAGTTAACTGATGTAGAATAAAAACATACAAAGAGATTTTATATCCAGGTCTTTATTAGTAGTCTAAATTTATAGCACTTTATTTAATGTAGATCAGTACAAACTAAAGTTCCAAAATACAACAATAGATTTCCCATGGAGGTGCCTGGGTGGCTTAGTCGGCTGAACCTCTGACTTTTGATTTCAGCTAGGGTCATGATCTCAGGATCATGGGTTCAAGCCCTGATGGGCTCCACGCTCAGCGTGAAGTCTGCTTGTCCCTCTCCCTCTGGTCCTCCCCTGCTCTTGCTCTCTCTTTACAATAAATAAGTAAATAAACAAATAAATAATCTAAGACACACACACACACACACACACACACACACACGTTTCCTTTGGACTGATATGCTCCCATGGACTAGACTGTGTCCCCCCAAAATACACATTTTAAACCCCTAACGCCCAACGTGACTATATTTAGAGATAGGGCCTGTAAGGGAGTAATTATAGTTAGATGAGGTCATAAGGGTGGAGCCCTAATCCAACAGGATTAGTGACCTTATAAGAAAAGGAACAGACACAAAACACGTCCCCTCATTCTCTTGCTTGTGCACAAACAGGCTCACTCTCTCTCTACACAAGCACAGAGCAGAGGCCATGTGAGAACACAGAGAAGGTGGTTGTCTACGAGCCCAGAAGAGGGGACACATCGAAACTAAACTTCCCAGCACTTTAATCTTGGACTTCTTGCCTCCAGAACTGTGAGAAAATAATTTTTGTTGTTTCAGCCATCCAGCCTGTGGTAATCTGTGATGGCAGCCCAAACAGACTAAGACAAATACCATCCCAAGATGCCATCTAATCAAGTTAGACATCAGTTCATGATTTATAAGTCAATCATCTTCGCACATGTTAAAAGGCCATCCATGAACTAGACTCACTCTCTCGAGTTTCCTAGCTCCATCTCCCACTGTTGCTCATCCATTCTAAAACCTTCGGCCCAGTAATACCAAATCACTTACTTACATCATAAAATGTTCCATGTTTCTGTGCCTTTGTATAACCTCTCTCTTAAATTTGGATCTTATACCTTGAATAACATACAATATGGTATACCTCGTTCTAAGTCTTAAGTCTCCCTTTTTACTAAATGTGTGATTGGGAAATTTACTAATTAAAGTCTGTTTTATCCTCTGTAAAGAACGGTAATAGTAGTCTGTACTTTATAGGGCTTGGGTTAGTGAACTTTTCTATAAAATAAACACCAAAATCTCAGGAGCTGATGACAACAACCAAAGAATCATTTCTTACCCACGTTGCATTATTATCTGGTCAGCTGTAGTTTTGCATGGCTCTGACTGATTCTGCATGGCTCTGCCCCATGTGTCTTATTCCCATACCCAGGCTGAGGAGGCAGATACTGTGGTGGATACACCTATTCTCACTACAAAGAGAAAGGGAAAAAGACAAAACAAAATGCAACAAACTAACTAACCCACGATATTGCTCTTAATGAGTTTGCTTAGAAGGGCATAGTTAGATCTGTTTATGGCCAATGCAAGTCATACGGCTAAGCCTAAAGTCAACGGGATGGGGATGCTGTTCGCGCAAGAGGTAGACAAGACATATAGCAATGGCCAGGAACGTAGAGGCCTCTTATAGGGAAGAGGAAAAGTGAATAACTGTGAATAATAATAATACAGTCTCCAGAGCTGATACTTGTTTATGGTCAATTATTGTTATTAAAGTTCAGATCAGGTGTTATCTCTTCTCAGAAGGTTCTTGGACATATTTCCACCTACCCACAACCCATAAAATGGTCAGATAGCTGCTCTGCACCAAAGTTTTGCACCATACACGCGCTGCTCTGTGATTCATTTCTATCCATGTTTCATTTTTCTTCCAAGATTGAGGGACACTGCCATCGTTCAGTAATTGAATCAACACTTGGTGACTGGCTACTTCTGCGCTAAGTGTGGGAGGGTAAGGGGAGAGTCATATTCTGCAACAATAAACCTCACAGTCTAGTGTGAGCATTGAACAAGTACAGAGGCACTCCAGATATAAGTGCAATAGCACAGCAGGTGTCTGGCAGTAAATATTGATCTAATCTGAATTAATCATATTTCCTCTGTGCTGAGCTAATTCAACTTTAGCTTCTAGGTGCAAGAGCCCCTCTATAAGGCTCTTTATAATTTGTGGCTTTCTTTTTTTTTTTTCTTTAAAGATTTTATTTATTTGACACAGAGAGAGAGATTACAAGTAGGCAGAGAGGCAGGCAGAGAGACAGGGAGAGGAGGAAGCAGGCTCCCTGCTGAGCAGAGAGCCTGATGCAGGCCTTGATCCCAGGATGCTGAGATCATGACCTGAGCTGAAAGCAGAGGCTTTAACCCACTGAGCCACCCAGGTGCCCAATTTGTGGCTTTCTTGATTCAAACAATGGTTCCTGCATACTTTCTGATGCCACAAATAAGGTAGCAGAATCTTTCAAGACTGAAGTCAGAAGTAGAAAGCCAAAAAAAAAAAAAAAAAGGAAGTAGAAAGCCAAAATGTAAACTAGTAAATACACAAATATAAGGGAGTACCTCAGAAGGTTTAATGTGGGCTCAGTGGTGGTGCTGGTACTCACACAGACGGGGGAATGGCTGAACATTTCCAGGAATCCCTTAGCAGCAGATACAGCAAAAGGAAACAGAATGTCTTCTCTTAACCACGATACTAGGAATGTTTCTTTCTTTCTTTCTTTTCTTTTTTAAGATTGATCGATTGATTGATTGATGTGACACACAGAGAGAGAGAGCACAAGCAGGTGGCGTGGCAGGCAGCAGGAGAGGGAGAGGGAGAAGCGGGCTCCCTGAAGAGCAGGGGGAGCCAGATGTCGGACTCCATCCCAGGATCCTGGGATCATGACCTGAGCTGAAGGCAGTCCTTAACCAACTGAGCCACCCCAGCACCCCTAGGAATGTTTCAATAGCACAAGATAGAATGGCATTTTGCAAACTTACTATTAGCAGCAGCAAACTTTTTTAAAATTAATAAAATGTATAAAACAGAAGGTAAAGATCTTTCTGCTCTTGCTGAGACAGAAGTGAAGGGCCTAGAATCTGAGTCACCAACATTACCCCTCATTCCCTGTGGCCGCTAATGAAAACAAAAAACATTTGTTGAGTGTCTCATAACTACATCTACTTCATTTAATCATCACAACAACCATATGGATGAAATCAGTTATTTCTACTTTAAATTAATGAGAAGAGTGGGGCTTAAAAAGACCAAGTAACTAGCTCTACTTCCCATAGCTAAGAAGTGGTGGAGGTGAAATCGACACCCAACAGCCAGATTTCAGAGTAGGTACCTCCACCCACCCATTGCATGCCTTCAAGACACAGGCTGAAACTGCCATTTGATAAGAAAACACAGGAGAGACTCTTAATCTCAGGGAATGAACTGAGGGTTACTGGAGTAGAGAGGGTTTGGAGGGAGGAGTGACTGGGTGATGGACATTGGGGTGGTTATGTGTTGTGGGGGGTGCTGTGAATTGTGTAAGGCTAATGAATCACAGACCTGTACTCCTGAAACGAATAATGCATTATATGTTAATAATAAAAAATGTAAATAAAAAGAAAACACAGGAGAACCAGATGAAGTCCTAGAAATCTCTAGCTTTCTTTCCAGCTGTCGATATAACCTTCAGAAAATTATAACCACACCCCAGGCTTCAGTTCTCTCATCTATCATAGGAGATTAGATCAAAAGGAAGGTTCTCCACATTTTTCTTTCTCTGATATAGCTGACGAATAGGACACCCTCTCATCAACAGCAGCGTGTCACGACGGCAGTGCATCTTCGAGTCAAGAATACAAAGCTCTAGCAGAATCACATGTTGGGGAGGTTGGAAAGTCACATTTGTTATTGTTCTGTGGTTTTCAGTTCAAGAACCGCTGGGCTAGAATTTTTCTAAGGGCTAACATGATGACTCTGCCCTGTTTTTTGTTTTGTTTTGTTTTGTTTTGTTTTGAGTGTTTAAACCTTTAGGAAATACTGGGTGACATGAAAGGGAAATTTACTCTTTTTAATATTTCTTTTCCAAACACCAGTAACTCGACCAATTACACGATTAGCTTGCAAGTGCCCTGGGAAGATATGCAGAAGTAAAATAAATGTCTTAGAATGAACCAGGTAAGGGAATATCCTAGAAAGGCTGATGGCCAAAATGTTCTTATACCCTTTTTCTTAAAACTAGTTTCAAACACATATCTCTAGTATTAGGCAATTTACTAAATAGGGATTATTTAGGCCTGAAGACTCTGGAGCTAACAAACTATAAAGTAGCTTGGGTATCATTCTAAGTCTTCACGTAAAAACCATAGGTAGTTGATACTTCCATACCCACTTAATCTTGCCTTAATCTTTTCCAACTGTGTTAGGAATGGAACAGATGTGCCATTTGTTTTTGTTTTAATCGACTTTTTATTTGTACTAATTTTGGATTTACAGAAAAATGACGAAGTTCGTACAGTTACTGTATACTCTTTAGTTTTCCCTAATGTTAACATCCTTCATAACCATGGTATTATTATCAAAACTAATTAGTTATGAAACTAATAAATATTATCAAAACTAATAAATAGTCATCATGGGTCTTAGGCTCTTTTTGGTGTGAGAGGTTCTCCAGGTTCCCTAGTTTTTGATGATCTTGACAATTTTGAGGAGTACTGGTCAGGTATTTTGTGGAATGTCCCTCAACTGAGATTTGTGTGATGTTTTTTTCTCATGGCTACACGGGGGTTATTGTTTGTTTTAGGGAAAAACTACAGAGGTAAAGTGTCGCTCTTATCACATATCGAGGGTATTTACCTTCTATGATTTATCACTGCTGATGTTGACTTTGGTCCCCCGGCTGTGGTGGCATTTGTCAAGTTTCTCCACTGTAGGTTACTTCTCCCCTTTCCACACTGTATTCACTGGAAAAAACTCACTATGCACAGCCCACACTTAAGGAATGGGAAATTATGGTCCTACTTCCTTGAGGGTGGAGTATCTACATAATCGATTTGGAATTCTTCTGCAATGCACCAGGTTTTTAAACACAGAAAGCAGAATGGAAATGTATAATTTAAAAAGGAATGCACGTTTATACTTTCAGCAGAAAAAACTGAATAAGCATTTGAAAAGAAAGCACAGTAGCTTACAGGATTTGGGGAGGAGGCTGAAAATCATGGCAAGGAATAGAGATGGATCGAATCCCTTCTGAAGGCGTGGTGTCACATACTGCAAGAGAAACGACGTGTACAAAGGGATCTCTGTCCTCAAGAGATTTTGATCCACTGCATTTGGTTGAGAAGTAATCCTCTCTAGCAAGTACTGACTGCTCTCTTCAATGCACCTCCTTATCGTCCCACACTTTCATCCTTGAACCAGTCATGCTGAACTGTGTGAAGAGCTACATATTTGCCTCTCTCTAAAGGGGCCCTCTCCCAGGCAGGTGCTGTATTATTCCTGATACTCTGCTCATTATCTAGAGTATCACAGCACTCAAAAAATTAGGGTTATGGATGGATGGATCAATAGATAGCTTAATTAATCTATTCCCTCTTCTTTGTCCTATAAAATTCACTATTTTTTAATGAGTGATCCATATTTATACTCCTGTTTTCCACACAAAGAAAGTCTCGGGCATTTTTTAAGCTTTCTTAAAAATAATTATAAATTGAGTCCAGTTGTAAAAAATAATACAGAGAGATCCTATATAACCTTCACCCATCTTTCCCTGCAATGATAACATCTAGCATGACTGTAGTGCATCAATATACCCAGGAAATTGACATTAATATAATCCACCAACCTCTCCAGATTTTATCAGTTTTATGTGCACTCATGTATGTGTTCAGTTCCATGGAAGTTTATCACTTGGGTCCATATGTGCGACCAACACCACCATCACTGTGTATCTCAAAAAATAAAAAAAAAGATGCATCCAAAACCCTCATGTTTCTGCAGACTGTAGGCCTCTCCCTCAGACTAGTCACTTGACTCCTGTATTCCCATCCGTCCTGTTCCCATTCTTTAGAACAAGGCATAGCACATCCCGAAGATTTCCCTTGTACACCATTCCTCTTATAAGATCTAGTGATAAACCTACCTTAGGAAAAATGGGAAACAGGCAAAGTGTGGCACGATCTTGGATTCACACCCCTCCTTTGCCCCTATACTAGAGTTATTACCAAAGGGATACAGTTTCTGCTCTATGCAGAAAAGGAAAACCTTTAAATACTGATACTGAGGGTGCCTGAGTGCCTCAGTGGGTTAAGCCTCTGCTTTCAGCTCAGATTATGATCCCAGAGTCCTGGGATCTCAGCAGAGAGCCTGCTTCCCCCTCCCTCTCTGCCTGCCTCTCTGCCTACTTGTGATCTCTCTGTCAAATAAATAAATAAAATCTTTAAAAAAATACAGATACTGATAAGGCACAGTATCAGAGAACTCACACCATGTGAGTTCACATCCATGCTTGCAGCACCTGCACAGGGTTGGGTAATCAGCTTATGCCTGACCTGACATTGTTTATGGAAAATTAACTCTCATTTTTATACATGTCTAGTGCTTCCTTCTTGATATGGTCTCTATTTCTATAAGAAAACAATTCCAGCTCTCTTCAGCACAGATGTGATTTTCAAACTAATTAACTGACTGATGACCTTACTCAGATATGAAAATACAAAACTCCTCACTCAAAGAATAATTGAAATACACTCAAAAAAGTTATTTGTGAAAGTGTATCTCTTGAGGTTAAAATACTGAAAAGTCCTACGCTAAAACATTTTCAAGTTATCTATCTATCTATCTATCTATCTATCTATCTATCTATCTATCTATATATATATATGTAGAAGTGCAGAAGGTATATTTTGAGGGCTCATTAAGCATCTATATATAACTTTACTATAGAATCCTTTTATGTTGTGTAAAATCAATTTTATGAGTCACAACTTATGTACAGTTAGGATTAAAATATTTTAGAAAATCTAGTATAATTGCTTTTGTATAATAAAGAATCCTTTCATATATTTAGAAGCAATCATGCATTTATGCAACAGAAACGCAGTTGGTGCCTTCCACGTGCCAGTAACTGTGAAATGTTTTAGGAACAGAGAGATAATTGGGAGAGAGTTGCTATCCTCAGGAGTTCATAATCCAGTGAGCAGACAGATACGCACATGATAGCATGAAAAGATATGCCAAGGAGAGTGCGGATGGGAAGCAGAGAGAGGGTACGTCTCTTTTGTGGCTGTTTGGGAAGCATTCATCAATCTTGACTTTTGCTAGGCTAGGTAGTAACTACAACTTTCTCTATGAATGAAGGCAACCAACATTTAAAATGTATTTTTTGGATTTGCTTGAACTTTCTTGAAACAGGGAAATTTACTAGTTAAAACGAAAAATAAATGCACCATCATCTCCCCCTAGGACTATGTTTTGTAAACTTCTAATAACAACAAATACGCAAAGATATGTACAATGTTGTATAATGTCTCGATCATTTTTGTATATTTTTATCTCATTTAATCATCACAACAGTTCTGCAAGTTAGATGTCACTATCCCCTCATTAAGGAACACTGGATTCGAGCCACAGGTCTTTTAGCAAAAAAACTGAGCCAGGGTTTGAAAACGGGTTGGTGTGATTATCCAGTACATGCTATCTCTCAAATCTTGTATAATGCTTCTCAATCAGCTTCTACTGGAACATCTTCAGGACTACACATGAGAATTATTTAAGCTTTCAATCCTTTGAAATAGAACTGAAAATGCAATCACCCTTCATTACCGAGTAAAGACAGTGGAGTACCAGATTTTAATGGATGTACAGTTCATGAGTGCGGATAGGCTCATTAAATTGTTTACATGATCTCTTAAAAAATATCAATGCTTGGGGCTCCTAGGTGGCTCAGTGGGTTAAAGCCGCTGCCTTTGGCTCAGGTCATGATCTCAGGGTCCTGGGATCGAGTCCCACACTGGGCTCCCTGCTAGGCAGGGAGCCTGCTTCCTCCTCTCTCTCTACCTGCCTCTCTGCCTACTTGTAATCTCTCTCTCTGTCAAATAAATAAAATCTTTTAAAAAATATCAGTGATAATAATTGTAGTAATAGTAAAATATTATCAGTAATACATTAACATTAACTATTTTATCATACTTCGGAGAATGCAAGACACCCTTAATACATGATGTTATTTGATCTTCATTCTGAGAAGATATTATCATAAACATTTACACTTTCCATTTGACAGGCGAATAAACAAACTCAGGAGGTAAAGTCATTTAAGACATAGATCCAGTTCATCTGGCAGAACGAAGATGGAACATGATGTCTTCTGAACCTCTGAAGTAACTAATATGTGACAGCCTTGAACATAAAACACACAACTCTGAAGTAACGAATATGTGACAACCTTGAACATAAAACACACAACTTCTTTAAGACGTGGAGAAGGTCAAAGACCCAAAGGCGTTTACCTGCTTGTTCCCAGGGCAAGATGCAATATCTGGCAAGTGCCCAATAGTTGTTGACGACTAATAGGTGATTGAGTAGTGTACAATGAAAAATGAATAAGTGCATGTTCTGCTCTTTGAACTACATATACAATGATTCTATGATACCCAGCAGGAGTGTAAGCTAAAAATCTAAACCCCAAAGTCTATTCATAGCTAGTAGTTCTCAGCTGGTAGCAAGTCCAGTCTCCAAAACACACATGCACACACACACACATATGTGCACACACAGAATTCAGTTCCCTTACACCAAACTCCACGTGTTCAAATTCTCTAGTTTCTGAGGGTTCACTGCACATTCCTGATAATTTATCCTTCCTATTCAGCATGTTACTTTAAAAACAGAAGAGAGGGGCACCTGGATGGCTCAGTCTGTTAAGTGTCTTCCCTCAGCTCAGGTTATGGTCTCAGGATGCTGAGATCAAGCCTCTTGTTGGCTTCCTGCTCAGCAGGGAGTCTGCTTCTCCCTCTCCCTCTGTGTGCTCTCTCTCTCTCTCTTTCTCTCAAATGAGTAAATAAAATCTTAAAAAAATAGGAATAAATAATAACAGCAGAGAAATTGGACTCAGAGAGATCTGGGTAGTAATAAAATGTTCCTATTTAATAGTTGTGTGACTCTGAATATATCAATTCTACTTTTTTTAAAAGATTTTATTAACTTATTTATTTGAGAAAGAGAGAGAGAGAACGTGTGAGTGGAGGGAGGGACAGAGGGAGAGGAAGGTAATCCCAAGCAGACTCTGCTCTGAGCAGGGAGCCCAATGCGGGGCTCAATCTCACAACCCCGAGATCATGACCTGAGCTGAAATCAAGAGTCAGATGCTCAACCCTTATTTATACTTTCTGAACCTTAGTTTTCTCACCTATAAAATGGGTACTTGCTATCTATTTTGAAGGTTTGTTGTAAAGGATCAAGGCGATGGCTTAAAAGCACCTACAACAGCGTCTGCGTATAGAAGGAGTTCCAGAAATGCTGGCTCTTATGCGATTAGTTCTCAGAATAGGCCTTTTCGGGGGTGGGAACAAAACTGGCAGTCTCTCCTCCCAGAGACTTTCTGAAACACCGTTACCCATTACCCACACTAAGAACAGCCAACATGCTGCTCAAAGGAGCCAGAGCTTGGACTCACTTAGAAACATGTGTGCGGTCCCAGAAACGAT
Organism: Ailurus styani; assembly: GCA_002007465.1. NCBI lineage: Eukaryota > Metazoa > Chordata > Mammalia > Carnivora > Ailuridae > Ailurus > Ailurus styani. The sequence goes on along the minus strand of LNAC01001025.1, from coordinate 91,670 downwards.
GCCCACTTTCTGTTGTGACTTCATGCATCAAAGAGTGAAGACACACAGTGGCTGTGACCGAGACCATTTGCAGCCACCATCAGCATCAGCTGGAGCACATTTCTCGGGCAGGACATGAACAGACGGTGATATTTCCCAATTACAATCTGAGGGCCATGAAACTCAGTGTATGTGGGCATCGTTTTCACCTGAAGAAAGTGACTTTTAAGGAAATGAAATACCAGCTGTATGAATCCCAACGGAGAGATGAGAGAGAAAAAACAGAGAGTAGGCGACTTGGAGAATCATCTGTGGCGTCCTCCTCAGAGCACAGCCAGTGCATATGAAAGCAAAATAGTTGGCTACTGGAGAGTCATAACACAAGTAAAAGAGAGGAAAGTCAAAACGCTGAGGAAGGAAAGTAAAACTTCATTGCTTAACACGTATCCATCTTTTCCAAGGAGGAGCCTAACGTACAAAACCATTTCAGGTATAATTGGAATAATTGGAATAATCAGGAATAATTGGAATAAATACTGCCCAAGCTAGGATTAACATAGAAATTGTGATTTAAAAAAATTACTGTAAGTAAAATTCAGAAAGACAGGGAGGAGGAGGGAATGAGGACATTATACTCCTCACAAGTGACAAACATCAAGCAAACAGCTCTAGAAATAGCAGCCTATTTAATTCCTATCAGGTAAGTATTTTATCATCAATAACTATCTGTCTCTTAACTATAACAGACACTCAGAAGGTCTATGACTTCAATCGAGGTCACACTTCTGAACTCCAGAGTTCTGGTATTTCTATCTCTGTGGTTCTCAAACTTGAACGTGGATCCAAATCACCTGGAGGACCCTGATAAAACACAGATTTCTGGGCCCCCCTCTGCAGAGTTTCTGATTCAGTAGGTCTGGAGTGGGGCCCAAGAGTTTCCATTTCTCACCTATGCTTTGGTGATGCTGATCCTGTTGGTTTAAGGGCCACTCTTGGACAACCGCTGCATGGTGCAATCAAAGACCAAGAGCCATTATTTCCCTGCAGGTGTTTGCTTTATGGAAGACCCAACTAGGCAAAGGAGAAATAGACTGGGATCATGACTGGAATGATTAATCTAAGGAAAAAAAAACTGCTAGAGGGTTTTGGCAAGTCTCATGCATACATTGCAAAGTATATTAAACAGCTTGTGCTAAAATGTATGCGCCATTCTTTATAGCTTAGTAAAGACTCTGAGAAGACAAAGAAAGAGGAATTGGAGATCTGATGGAAAAGGCCTGAGGCCAGAGGAATTAGACAGAAGGAGGCCAGACCTGGGGAGGAGGAAATTGAGTGCCTGGATCTGCACGTGCGCAGGTGAGTCGGAGGAGCCAAGGATGCAAGTGTTAACCATCTAATCAGGGAGCCAGTGAAACCCAGGGAGGTTCCGGAAGTAACACCGTAGCAGCCAGGATTTTAGAATCAGACTCAAAAGGATTGGGTAAGTCACCTGTTGGGTTGGTAGCTGTTTTTCTATGCTAAAGCTAGACTAGCATGACATGGAAGGAAACACTGGTATTTATCCACCATGTACTCCTCTTCTTTGTCTCACTACCAGAATCCTGATTCTGTTTAGGGGGTTGAGGGACTTTACCCAGCCTCATAAATCATGATTTGTCTAAACAACGATTGTTCTAGGGGTAAAAATAGAGCCATGTTCAGGGCACCTGGGTGGCTCAGTGGGTTAAAGCCTCTGCTTTCGGCTCAGGTCATGAACTCAGCGTCCTGGGATCGAGGCCGCATCGGGCTCTCTGCTCAGCAGGGAGCCTGCTTCCTCCTCTCCCTGTCTCTCTGCCTGCCTCTCTGCCTACTTGTAATCTCTCTCTCTCTGTGTCAAATAAAATAAATGAAATCTTTAAAAAAAAAAATAGAGCCACGTTCAAGAGACCTAAAAAGTCTCCAAGGTGACTTCCAGAAGTTATTTTCCTTTGTGATAAAAGAGATAGTTTCATGAGGGAAAGACACCATTCCTGCTTGAGACTCTGTTGTGTGGGGACTTGATGCTTTCATTTACAGCGGCCATCTTGTGGACCTGAGGGGAGAGACCAGCGACCGGCTGAACGTGGCATTTCCAAGGGAAAAAGACAGTTGGGGTCTTGAAGGGCCTATCTCTATACTTCCTTCAAATGGGATCATTAAAGGGTGTGTATGTGTGTGTACGTGCTTTCTTCTAGTGTTCAAGCAGCTAATTGACACAATTGGGAAATGAGATGTGATCTTTAACAGGACTTCACAAAACTATAGCCAACTCTCTCAATAACTGTGCTGTTCAGGTAGCAAAGTGAGACACTGTTTCTCACAGAACATTTGAGGACACAGTAAACTTTCTCAGTTATTAATCTCACCCTACAAGTCCCCCAGGGAAACATTTTAATAAAGTCCCTTTATATATAGGATTGAGTTCAAGTTCCTACAGGGTCCTGCACACTCTATTCTAGGTCTCCAGTCTATTTTCCCACCACTGGCTGCCTCCCTCTTTATGCTTTAGTCATCCCAAATATCTCGTGTGTGGAGGAGGTCATTAAGCTATTAGGTGACTCTCCTTTCCTATATTATTCCCTCCTTCCCTTCACTTGCACATCCGCACCTAGAAAACTTCTGCTAGTCACTCAAGACTCAGGTTAGCTAACACCTCCTCCAGGAAGCCTTCTCTAACACTTCTTATCCTGGCTCAGGGGCCCTTCTCTGCGTTCCCATCATACGTCTGCTTTACACTTTATTGAATTCAGCCATCACACCGCTTTGACACAGTCAGGTAATACATCTATCTCCCCTCTTGCATCACAAGATCTTTAAGGGAAGGGACTGGATATTTTCAGGCTGTATTTTTAGTGCTTAGACACCTAATTGGCACTTATTACCTTTTCTTTCTTTTTTTTTTTTTTTTTGACTGGAAATAAAACTCCATTAAAATTCTAAACCCATATCATGAAACTACATCCTACTTCTTGTAGTTTATAATAACAGATACCTTTCAAGCTATAAGCAACAATGAAAACCCACTCAGGCACTAAGGTAATTGAGTGTTACATCCCATGCTGTCACTGACAACAGAATGATCTCCAGAAGCAGAAGGAAGCCATGAGGCTGATATAAGTTGCTTCCAATGGGAATAAAAATCTTTTGCCCTTCCAAAATAGATGTTAATGAGAATAAGATCATCTTTTACTCTAATGAGCATCGTCTCTCACAAAACATTGTGCAAGTGCTTTATATTAGGTAATATTTACAGGAACTCCAGGAGATAAGTACCATCATCCTATTTTGGCAGATATGAAAGCTCAGAACCCCTTTACACTCTTCAAAGTTATTGGGGACCCCTACAAGGTTTCTTTGTGGGTTAAATCCATTACTATGTGTCTTCGTAATTACTATCAAGACTTACTGCATTAGAAAGCAAAACAGAAAAAATAATCATAAAACTATTTCACATGAACATATTATTTTAGTAAAAATTAGCATGTTTTACAAAACAAAAAATGTAGTGGAAAGACTGCCATTATTTTGCATTTGGATAAACTTCTCTAATGCCCCGCTTAATAGAAAATAGCTGGATTCTTACATCGCTGTCTGCCTTCAGGCTTTTTGCAACGTCACATGTCAAGTAGGCTCTGGGAACGCCACTCTAAACTCATAGAAAGACTGCAAATTGGCAAATAGTGTCAGTATTAGTGTGGAGAGAGTTTTGAGTTTACCCAGGGATCCTCAGAATAGAACTCGGGGACCCCAGGAACCCCAAAATTACACTTTGAGAACTGGATTAGAATGAGAGAGTGTCAATGACCTGATGGAGCTCAAGCGACTAATTCAGTGCCTAAGCCAGGAAGTGAATCTGAGCCATCTAGCATCGACCAGTGCAAAACTTGGTAGTAGAGAGCTGGTGAGTTTGGTGGGTCACCAGCCTTGTACAACTGCGTTCAGCAAAGTGTGTGCAAGCATCTGCGATGATGATGATGTAATTACTAACCAGTAACTAACACAGTACAACATGCACTGTTTTGCTGTTTGGCGAAGATGAGAACCACCCCGGGCCTGCCAGCTAGGTGGGGCACCCCGGATGTGCCCGGGATTGGCTGAATAACTCAAGCACAGGTAGGCAGAGATCAAGTGTACTGTTTCCTGTGAAGCTGAGAATTCTGATGGACCTCGTGGTCTGTCTCTTAGAAACTAGAACTTATAATGAGATTGAGACCAAGGTCCCCGAAAGAAAAATATGATTGAAATCGAAGAAATTCCACATGCACCAATTATGCAGCTGTTTTTATTGCATGTGTTTCAAACACAAGGAGAAGATCTCAAAGATATAGGAATTTCAATGTTAGAAGAAATCTCTCAAACAGCTGCCAGGGCATTATGCTGATGTGTGGGTAGTGCCCCTGATGGAGCAGGAAACCTCATCTCCATTCCAAGTTTAAGAGCTGGTCTGGGAAATGAAAACAGCACTAAGACAGACAGGTGGGGGCCGGGGAGCTGAGATGAGGATATTTGATTGTCGTTCATATTTAATTAGACTTGGATATCATTTCAAATCAAAAAATGCAAACTTATTTAAGTGGGCTGACTAATAGAATTAGTATCCATTATTCCAATGAATATGTGAATGACAGTTACAGTCAGGAACAGGGATATTCCCTGAGGATTTTGGGATGAGAAAGACATAGTCCTTCTAGTGAAGACTGACAGTTATAATATGGTGAGGTAACAATTACTATGGGATTAATTACACAGGAGTATCAGGTAATGCTGGCTGATGGGGAGAGGCATAAGGAATGAAGACTTGCTTTTGGAAAGTGGGAGTCTCCACTAACCCCTGAAACATTGAATAGGAGTTATCAGATGAAGAAAAAGTGGACATTTATAAATAATTCAACTATGCCAAGCACTGTTCAAATTTATGTGACCTCATTAAAATTTAATAATATCACACTGATATTATTTTCCCAATTTTATGCATGGCAAAAAAAAATGAGGTTTGTAGAATTTACCAGCATTGCCCAAAGTCTCCCACCTAGTCAATGATATAATTAGTATGTGAACATAATCTGTTTGAGTTCAAAGTGCTTTCCACTACAGGCTAGCAGGATGGAATGGCACAGACACAAAGATGTGAAGGGGCATGGCATATGTGGGGCAATGAGGTGAGCCTGTACTCAGGGACAGTTGTCAATGGAGAAGCAAGGGAAGACACAAATGAAGACGTATGCAGGACTGGATCTCAGAGGCGATGAGCAATTTCTCCTGCAGGAACGTCCGTGCTCATCTGCACATTTGAGAAAGGCTTTCTGTGCAGAAGGCAACACATTCATAGAATACTTGTTTAAAAAAGGCAGGAAGGGGGTAGTCATCCACTATTTGTTATTTATTTGAAATTAGAATTGAAAGTTAAGAAATGTTCAGAGATTTCAAAACTAGTATATTAGGTTTATAAACACAAACAAGGAAAAGATTATTCTGACGCTCTGCTCAAGTTTCAAGAATACCAAAGGGAAAAGTGTTCTTCTGACCCAAGGCCCTGGCTCATAAACTCATATTTCAATTTGTGCTGATGATGGCTGGAATGGAAATATAAAAATTGAAAGAGACTGCAAGCTATTTGTTAGAGATTTCCCTTTAAGGTGGGCTTTCTAGGGAGGGGCTCATTCTAATCTGGGATACAGTTAAAATCAGTTGTTCTAAAGGCAAGCCCACTGCAGAATATACTTAACCTGATGGAAGTCCTCCAAGTTTCCAAGGTTGGGCTTATAACACTGGATCATACCAGCTGGAACCTCTTTAGAAGGGCAAAGCCACATGGTAAAAGGAGATAAGAATTCAAGAAATAGTGGGGTATTCATAGGATGAGTAAAGCAAAGAAGATTAATAGCAGGAAATGGGGTCTAACCAAGCTGCAAATTATGAGTACAAAGTTGTAAGCACAGAGGAAATATTCAAGGGTCAAAGAAGCCAATATTTTGGGTTGTTAAATTGGGAGTGTTGTAATAAATGGAAGCACAGAACAGTGTAAAGGAAGCCAGTACTGAACAAGAAGAAATGGATAAACGTGTATGGAAAATCCCAATGTATTTATATGAGATATCCTGAGTAAGCCTTACTTCTAGCATTATGCTATCCTTTGGGCAGATTCTAAATGAAAGGGTAAACCTGTACATCACCCTGGATTTAAAGGAGACCAATCCCAAAGCTGAGCGTTAATTTAGCTGTAATCAGCGTTGTACAGAAAGCAGACCAGACTGCAGAAATGTTCACAATCCCAGAATTGGGTTATTTTCTCATCCTTAAACCACATATGGATTGCTTATATATGAAAGGAGTGTTCTCTCAATCCTACAAGAGAGCAGAGACACAACACCCCAGTAGCAAGAGCACACTGAGCATCCACATCTTGGTTTCTAATACCATTCTCCAATAACGGACACATATTTCTAAGGAGAAATAGTTGATTCTAGGATGGACAGAAAGCACACAAGGGGAGGCTGGAATATCTTAAAGGCCAGAAAATAAGTGCTGGGAAGGGAAGGGAAGGGAAGGGAAGGGAATCCACAGTATGGGAATATGTCAAAGGGACACAGAAGCCAATTGAAGGAGCCCTTAATTGACAAATCTGGAATAATTTGAGCAAAAAAATAAATCAAGTAGTATTGGGCTGTAGCCCAAAGTATAAAACAAAAATACAGGGAAGATTCTGGGAAGATGGCAGAGCAGGAAGCACCAAAAATCCGTCTCCACCTAGAAAACAGTGGCACTGGCTGAATATGTGTGATGTCACTTCTCTGGAATCTTCCGAAGGCTTGCAATTTCCAGGGCGAGGCTTAGAAGGTTATTTTGATCAATGTTAGCTCTTGGAGCACAGTAGCAGTTACCCATTCCTCACCTTCAGCCCCAAGGGATACAGCTGTGCATGTGGTCCTAGAGTAACTTGCACACACCCTGCAAGTACCAGGGTGGATGGGCCAAAAGGATCCTGTCCTTCAAATACTGGGGATCTGCGCTTGGATCACTGATTGCGGCTTCTGATTCTAGAGGTGTGGAGGGAGAGGTGGTCCACTCTTGCATCTCCCTTACTGTTGCAGGCTCTCTGCCTCCAGCTGATTACCAGGAGATGTAAAGTTCCAGTGCCCCCCCCTTTTATTTTCTTCCTTTTCCTCCTTTGATAGACATTGAAGATATGAACATTCAAAAGCAAGTGCATATATGGGGAAGATTAGAAAGTAAATCCATCCCCAGACAAGGACAGTAACCGAAATTCCAAATGCCAGAGCCTAAAATCTTCAGCTTTGCCTAAAGGAATATCTCAGTCTCTGAACCTTTGTTATGTTGCTTTGTACAGGGGATTTTCTATACTGATCTGTTATGGTTATAAAACAATTAGCAAACCCAGCTTACCTCTCTGCCCCATGTTTTGTCTCCTCAAAACCCATTCCAACCAATCAATCAATAAGTTGGACAGATTTCTTTAAAACATATCTAAAATATAAAATTATTCCTGGCAAAGGTGTCAAGACCACTCAATAACGAAAAGGCAGTCTTTTCAACACATGGCGCTAGGAAGACTTACACATGTGTAAGTGTGAAGTTGGAACTTTGTCAAACACCAGATCCAACACCTAACTCAAAAATGGATCAAAGATTTAAATGCAAGATCTAAAACTATAAAATTCTTGGAAACATAGGACACAGGTTCACAACACTGTATCTGACAATAATTTCTTGGACATGACACCAAAGGTACAGGCAACAAAAGACGAAATAGACAAACTGGACTTCATAAAAATTTTAAAATTTTGTGCATCAAAAGACACTACTAACACAGAGTAAAAAAGCAACCAGTAGAATGGGAGAAAATGTCTGCAAATCATATTCTGATAAGGGACTAATATCCAGAATGGAGAGGACTTGTAAAACTCATCAACCACCACAACCTGCCTAAAAATGGGCTAAGACTCAAATAGACATTTCCCCAAAGAAGATACATGAATGCCCAATAAGGACAAGAAAAGATGCTCAACATCACTCATCATTGGAGAAATATAAAATAAAACTACAAGATACCAACTTACACCCATAAATCCTACTTTCAAAATATATTGATGAGGATGTGAGGATTTTAGAACCCTTTGCACCATGAAGAGCAATGTAACATGATACAGCTTAATGGAAATAGTATGTTGCCTCCTTAAAAAATTAAAAAATTACCATGTGATCAAGAATTTCTACATCTGGATATATACACAAAATCATTGAAAGCAGGGTCTCAAAGACATATTTGTACACTTATGTTTATAGCAGCATTGTTCACAATAGCTAAAACATGGAAGTAACCCAAGTGTCCATGGCTGGAAGAATGGCTAAACAAAATTTGGTCTATACATACAATGGAATATTATTCAGCCTTAAAAAAGGAAATTCTGACATGTGCTACAACGTGTATAAAACTTGAGTACATTGTACTAAGTCAAATAAGCTGGCCACAAAAAGGCAAATGCTGCATGATTCCACTTACATGAGGTACTTAAAGTGGACAAAGTCACAGAGACAAAAGGAAGAATTATGATTCCCAGGTGCTGGCAGAAGTGGGTAGGAGGTAGAGGTGTCACTGTTTAATTGGTATAGAGTTTCAGTTTTACAAAATGAAAAGAGTTAAGGAGATTGATGGTGGTGATAGCTGTGTAACATTATGAATGTATCTAATACCACTGAACTGTATAGTTAAAAATGGTTAAGATAGTAATTTATTTTATGTGTATTTTGCCACAATAAAAAATTAAAAATAAATAAATATACATGAGTTTACAATGATATAAATAAAATATTGAATAAATAAATAAATGGAGGGAAAGAGATCTTCCATGCAGAGTTCCAAGTAATTTACCTAGATACTCTGCCCTCAAGGATGGGGAGCATAATTCCCACTCCATAAGTGTGAGTTAGGTATGGTTACTTCCTCTAAATGAGTACAGTATGGATATGGAGGAGGGAGAAACCTTTACAGTGGAAAGACTTGACAAACATTTCCTCAACCAGATGACCCATTATCATCAACAGTGATACTCCATGTTAATATTAAATATCCTTGATATAATGTGATAAAAAATGGCATTTTATCTCTGTGCTCTTTCTTCCAAACACCCATAACCCCATGAAAATCATGAGAAAAAAAAATCAGACAAATACCAATTAAGGGATAATCTATAAAATACCTTATCCATACTACTCAAAAATGTCAAGGTCTTCAAGGTCAAATAAAATCTGAGAAACAGTCATAGCCAAGAAGGGCCCAAAGGAAGCATGACTGAATAGAATATCTGTATCTTGGATGAGATCCTAGAATAGAAAAAGGACATTAGGTAAAAACTAAGGTAATCTGAATAAAGTATAGACCCCAGTTAGTAGTAATGTATTAATAGTAGTTGACTAATTTCAACAAATGCACCATACAAGTATAAGATGTTAATAATTGGGGAAACTATCTTTGTAATTTTTCCATAAATTTAAAGTGGTCTTGAAAATAATGTCTACTTAAAAAAATAGGTTTTCTCACTCACACACAATGCCAGAGTTTATTTTCCTTTTTCCATCTACCTTAATTTTTGCCACATGAAGATAGGCACATGATAGTTTATAGTAGTGAAAGAAGTACAGTATGTTGGCAGGCCAACTTAATTTTATAAACTGACTAATTCTCCAGCAAACAAAATTCATCGAAAGCAGATTATACTTTTAATGTAAATTCAGGGTAAAAAAACAAGAATATGAGGTCATGAGATGGAGAGCCAATACACTAGCTAACTTGGAGCTGCCCCAGGAAAAAAAGGAAATCTCTTACATTTTTCTTCCTAATTAATTCCTCCACTATGTTCCACTACCCACTGCAGCTTCAATAGGATATAGCCCCCTAAACTTCAACATCAAAAGCTCAAGGACAGGTGTGCCAGTCGGTTAAGCATCTGATTCTTTTTTTTTTCCCCCTAAGGTATTTATTGGAGAGAGAGAGAGGGAGAGAGTAAGTACTGTGGGGAGGGGCAGAGGGAGAGGGGGAGAAGGAGACAGAGAGAGAGAGAGAGAGAGAGAGAAAAGTGCACACGCTGCTGAGCAGGGGCCCAATGAGGGGCTCCATCTCAGGACCCAGAGATCATGACCTGATCTGAAGGCAGCCGCCCAACCAACTGAGGCACGCAGGTGCCCTTAAGCATCTGATTCTTTATTTTGGCTCAGGTCATGATTTCAGGGTCTTGAGGTGGAGCCCTGCTTCACTTCCATGCTGGGGGCGGAGCCTGCTTAAGATTCTCTTTCTCCCTCTCCCTCTGTCCTACCCCTACTCCTCTTTCTCTCTCTCTCTCTCTAAAAAAAAAAAAAAAAAAAAAAAGCACTCAAGTTCAGGCAGATGATAATGGAGAAATGGAGAAGTCACCAAGCACCCGAAACATTTCAGGCACTCTACCAGGCCCTAGACAGAATGCAGATGGCTGTATCCTTTGTTCCAGTCTTCATTTGTATAAACAGTGTGCAAGGCACAGAGGCGTAGTCCCCTGGCCTCCAGAATCTCTCCCACTCTTGGCAGGGTGTCCAGCCAGAAGAGACATAGTACGTGCACCAGAGCAGATAAAATTGAAATTATCAATCAGACTGGACTCTCTGCCTCTTTATAAATGTGAACCAATGGCAACAGGTACAGAGTCGTCAAGATGTAAAGAGAAACAGCAATTCAAAGATGAAAGAGAAACCTAAGCTAAGAAACAGAAAATATTAAAAGGTTAGATATTAATAAATTGAGACGTTTAAGTAGATTTTGAATTGATTAATAGCTGGAAGGTCTGAAAATGAGGAACTAAAATAATGATAAACCAACTCAAATTCCCAGAATATATCAAGAAGAAAAAGAAGGAAATTATCAGAGAAAAGATCAGACATGGTTGATAAATCTGGAAAGTCATTAGCCGTGTAATTAGGACACCATAAGAGAAGGGAATAGAGGTAATGAAAGCAATTATTAAAGAAATAAAAGAAGACAAATGACCTGAGCTGATGAAAAACTTTGTTTTCACATTGAAGGAGAGCTTCATCTACACATATCTAAGGAGTTTTCCTAAATTCTAAAAATAAAGAACTGGGTGGCTCAGTCCATTAAGTGCCCAACATAGGGTCCTGAGATCAAGCCCCCTGTCAGGCTCTGTGCTGGGTATGGAGCCTGCTTGGGATTCTCTCACTCTCTCCTTCTGCCCCTCTCCCTGCCTCTCTCCCTCCTCCCCAAAAAGAGAATAAAGGAATAAATATTTCAAACACCTGGACAGAAAAAAAATACTTAAAAAGTAGCTTAATTTCTAAGTAAGCAAAAGCAAGTGGAAACAGGATGAATGAACCAATAATGATGAGAGAAAATGTTAAGATATTAAAAGGCAAAATGTGTAGAATTAGAGATAGTTAAAACAGAATACCTATGAGCCTGACCAGTGAAAAAGAGACTATACAATATGAAGAATGAGGAAACAATGCAACCCAGATACAAAGAACTTTGCTTAAATAAGGGAACATTAGGTACAGTTTTAGGACAATGAAATAAAAATCTAAATGAATTGGGTAACTTTCTAGGAAAATATAGGAAGACTGAATTTAAAAGAAGTTAAAAAAAAGTCATTATAGACAAATAGCAAGAAACTGAAAGCCAGAAAATTGAAAATTTCAGGAAGTAAATACGCCAAAATTTAAGGGCTGTTCACTTATGGTGAGATTAAGAGGGGAGAGGTTTTATTTTAAGATTTATTTATTTATTTGTCAGAGAGAGAGCGAGCATGAACAGGGGGGAGTGGCAGGCAGAGGGAGAAGCAGTCTCCCCACTGAGCAGGGAGCCTGATGAGGAGCCCTGGGATCCTGACCTGAGCCAAAGGCAGAAGCTTAACAGACTGAGCCACTCGGGTGCCCCGAGTGGCAAAGTTTTCATCTGCAAACGGTACAGGGCTGGCAGTAGGCATCTAATATATTTATAAATAAAGGAAAAAAGATGAAATGTTAGAAACGATTTTATAAACTGGAAAATGATTTACAAATGCCCATGATATCTCTTAGTTATTTTCAAAGGAATTTCGAGCACAAAAATCTCTAGCATTTTTCTACAAGTGCGTATCACATATTATTTGTTTAAAATAAGAATTCCAGTTAACACTAGCAAAGTGCTTTTCCTTTGACAGCTTTTATCAGAAACATATGTCGATATGTGTCATGGAGTTAATTGCAGATAGCAAAATTCACTCTATCCATTTCAAGTGAAATTAATAAAGAGCATTAATCATTAAATTTCCAGGAGGGCCAGGAAAACCAGCTTGTAGGCTACACAGTCAGAATAATGCAGTGAGGAACCACAGATCCAGAGTAATGCCCAATCACACCACAGGACTGTTGCACCAGACACATCATTTTTGCCATAACCTCCTCTTGGCACCAATGATGCTAAGGCCTGGACCCCGGGAATTCTGGTCTAAAAGTCCATCACCATACTTTCCGAGGCTGCAATCAGTGGGAACATTGCTGTCATCCCACGTGGCTCATTTTTTTCTTCAAGATGCCTGTGCGTATAGCTCCCTGAGAAAACCACAGTCACAGACATAAGCTTAGCTGTAAGAGAGTCTGGGAAATGTCAATTCTAGCTTCCTGGCCTTTCTGGTACAGGCAAGCTGGCAAGACAGAGTTTGGACTGGGGGTTGATGTATAGTTACTGCAAACTGAACATGAGCCAACGTGATGAGGACAAACATAGGGACTGAGTTTCCTCTGACCCCTTTGCTCCCTCACCCTCCCAAGCACTGATTTGGTGGCTTCAGGATTGTAACTCTAGCAACAGAGCTTTCCTTTTCCCCTGCGCGTGCGCCATCCCTGTTTTAATTGCATCAGTTGCATGTCTGGAATAACAGTCATGAACTGAAAGTGAGAACAATCCATAACCACCAGGTTTCAGGTCACCTCCGATAGAAGCCGCCGGAGGGAAATGTGCAGGCAGAATTATGCAAAGTGGTCTCTCCATGTCCAATGCAAAAATCTTCTTCATGCGTGGGAATGCCAATCAAAGTGTGGATTAGGGAAGCCGGAATAAATCTAAGGCACCCCACTGGGGAGTGATGAAAAGGGATGAGCTCTCAGTGCGTTGGGGTTACTGCCAACACTGCAGGAATCAAAAGCAAAAGAGCTAGAGTGAGCATGTTCTTTGGGCAATCATGCCACTTCAAGGAGCGTCGCGATCCTTATTTATAAAGCACAGATCTAGCTCTCCTGTCTTGTTCCTCCAGATTAAGGGGAAGGAAATAGAAATGACATTTGCTGAGGTCTTTTTGTCTAAGGAGCTGAGCTAGATGCATCGTCCTAAGGAAAGAGAGTTGGTTCACAAGCCCAAATCATCTCAAACAGCTCCCACCCCACAGTGAGTTCACCATGTACACGAGGAATGAGAACATTATATAAATTAATTATGATAGCCCTAAGTAAAATAAGTTGTGTTCATAAACAATTAGAAAAAATTTAGGAATTACTGATCTACATAGAGTTTATAATAAAATTAATATAAACAACATATATACTGCAATTTCTAATGGATAAAACAGGGTATCTTCCAGTATATATTCATCAAGGATTTAGTGAAAAATTATCCACATTGACAACACAATAATATCATCCTCATCCTCATCAAGTGTCTCCTTTTCTACTTTGCAAATCCTTAGCAACTCTTTTTTAAGATTTTATTTATTTAACAGACAGAGATACAGCGAGAGAGGGAACACAAGTAGGGGGAGTGGGAGAGGGAGAAGTAGACTTCCCTCCAAGTAGGGAGCCTGATGCGGGGCTTGATCCCAGGACCCTGGGATCACGACCCGAGCCGAAGGCAGGTGCTTAAGAACTGAGCCACCCAGGCACTCCTCCTTAGGAAATTTTTCAAAGTACACCATGTTACGCTTGCTCTATATTGGTATATGCCAAAATTCCAATTCATGAGAATATTCATTTATACATTTATGAGACAAAAATGTGTTCTATGACTCCAATGTCCTAGAGACTAGGACAGGCCTTGGTAAAACATTGAACATCAGAGATGCGGTCCCGGTCCTAAAGGACTTATATTCCAGCGGAAGGGAAAATTATTCATCAGGGTTTGGACAGCCTTATCCTGTCCTCATGGCCTCTGAACTACACTTAAAGTCAAGTGGAAGGAGACAGGAATGAATACAGCCAGTTATGAGACAACGGTTATACTGTGAGAGCTAATCTTACAAATAGGTAAACAAATTACTATTGGCCAATAAAAAGAGGCAAAATTAATTCCAATTACACAGAAGGGGACATACTTACAGAAGAGGTAACACTTTAACTGGCTCATAAAGAATAGGCTGAATTTGGACAAAGAATTCCAGTCACAGAGTAGATTCTTAATAAATGTGTATGGAATAAATAAATGAACAATGGGATAAACACTCAAGGATCACAACACTGCAGACCCAGAGAACTGAGATAGAAATGCACAGCTTCCATTTGAATGAATGCAAAATTTTAAAAAATTTTATGTGACCTCGTGATATGCAATGTCAGTCAATATGGGAGAATTTTGAGAGAAAAGTGAGACCAAGGCACTAATGGAAAATATTTAATAATAATAAACAGGCCCTATCTTCACCCAGAGAGATTAGAGAAAGTGTCCTTCCTAAGTCAAGGTTACACAAATGGAAATATTCTGCTTCCAGAGAACATAGAGCAGCTCACCTGTGTTTTATTTATGTAATTTGGATTAAGGGCAATTTAAGTTATTCCCACTGCCACTGACTTTGGTCACACTCGAGGTCTAATTCAGCATAGGTGATCAGTGAAATATTGAAAGGAACCTCATATTTTCCTTTTCCTCCTTGAAACCAGTTCTAAACACATTTAGGAGGAGTAAGTATGAGGAAATAATTTATAGCCACCCGCTGATCTCAGCTCCATGAGGTATGCCAGGAAGAAGAAGAAGAAGAAGAAGAAGAAGAAGAAGAAGAAGAAGAAGAAGAAGAAGAATGAATAAGAAGAGGTCACATGTAAGGTCACAGGCTTATTCCCAAGTAGTCCATCCCCTTCCTCTACCCTGTAAATCAGGAGCACCTGGGCCCTCAGAAGGGACGTCACCAGAGAGTGAAGAATGTCACTCTCAGAAACTGTCTCCACTGTGCAAATCCGGAGGAAGGGCCTCCATGGAAACCACAGTAGCCTTGCCCGACATGGGAAGAAGAGGCCTGATTTTCTTTCTTTTTTTTTTTTTAAGAAGAGATTTCCCTCTTTGGAAGTATCCTATGAATTTAAGAGCCAATATCAAAGTCAAAGCAAAACTTAGAACATGTCTGCTTCGTGCTATATGAACCTACCTTCACCTTCCTTTTTAATCTGCACAACATGCTATAGTCCGGAGAAAACAGATTGGGATGAATAAGTCACATTCCTGAAGTCACGACATCTAAATGAGGAGCAGGTCAGCCTTAAACGCAGGTCCCCTTGCGGCAAGCCCACACGTCCACCAGCTTTGCAGTTCCTTGTGGGCATCTCACTCCCTAGTTGCAGTGCTCCACTGCCTCCTGGGGGCAGAAAACATCAGCCCACAGCTACCCAAGGACTGGAGCAGTATTTGAGGAGACAGACGTTGGGGACGAGGGCAGACTCTTCCTTGGAAGGGTCTGGAGAGGAGAAGCTGGACAGAGCTGCCCGAATAGTAGGGTGAGCAGAGGTAACTTTAGTGGGAGCCCAATACTTTACCTCATAGCCAGATGTATATTTGTGAGGTTTTATGAGGCCCAAGTGGACCTGTCAGAGAAAGTCAGGCTGTAGTCAGATTGAAAAAATTGTATCCTGGCATATCCTTCCCAGCAAGAGTGAATTGGCTCTCACTGATGGAAGCTGGAGTAGTACCTTCAGAGGAAGAAGCTGAGGAAGAAAAGGAGGCGATAGTCCACTACTGACCCCCTCACTGATACTCTGGACAGTGTCCCTGGAGGAGCTCCAGCAAGACCTCAAAGAAACCCACAAAGGTGCCCTAGTAGTTGGCATTTGTATACTCCCCAGAGGGCATCAATGCCTAACAAAGATTGCCCCATCCAAGTCAGATGTTTGGTGACCTCATTCTATTCATCCCTGTTTCACATCTAGATAAGATGGATGGAAGTGCAGAGCAAGGAGGGTTAAATCAGGAAAAAACACAAAAGCTGCCCACAACAGCTAGGCAAGGCTAAGTCCCATCTGAGTTGCTGGTGGGGATGAGGTCGGAGTGAGAGGGAAGCTTGACCCTGGATAAGAAATTGCATAGGACACAGCCTATGCAATAAATCTGCACTGTTATTTTGATGATAACCCTGTGTGTATCACTGCAATGCAAGTCACAGAGATGGGAGAATGAGTTGCATAGCTACTAAGTGCCCCAATCAAAGTTCATGCAAGTTAGCATGGCTTCACGATCCAGGGGTATCTCAGAACCTGGTACTTGTTCTCCTACCCAACTCCTTGGGGGAAAATTCCTATCTTAGTTCCTGAGATGACCAGGAAGGTAGCTGACTTTTAAATCCTACCGCCTTGCTGCACAGAAGTTCATACATTGTCTGTAAAGATAGCAACTTATTAAGTCTACAGGGCAATCTACGTTGGGACAAACATGAGCTATATATTAACATTCTCTGGTCCAAATTACCCTCAGGAGGAAGGGAACCTAAGAGGGAGTAGGAACATGGCAACATTTCCCTTTCCTGGCCCCCAAAACAGCTTTTGGAGACTCCACCAGTGAAAAGAATGCTTAAAAGTAGCAGAGCACAAAAGACCACTCAAATTGGGTCTGGCAGACAAGACTCCATGGAAGGAGAGATGAAGAGCTAATGTGCAAGCTGTCTGCATGAGGTTGAACAGGGTTATCTCTCTGAAGCAAAACTATGGCCCCACATAACACTAAAGCTCTTTGCAAATGGAGGGTACCATTTTTCAAGAATTGGAGATGAATCATCATCATAGCTCTTCTATTATTAAATAGCCAGTGGTAGGGATGATGAAGTTTCTAGAGTCAGCCAGGGCATCGGATAAGATGCAGACTGCTTAGACCAAGTAATTCTACTACTGCATAAGTATCTGAAAAAGAAAAAAAGAAGAAGCAGCAGCAGAAGAAGCTTCATGTTCAAAGGTGCCCATCAGAGCCTTTTTATAATCATGAAACATTGGGCAACTCAACAACACTGGGCAACTCAAACCCAACAATATGAAAATGGTTAATAAAATGATGGCCAATTTACTGTAAGAAACTCCCATGTAGCTCCTCAGTTGGAATTTAGGCCACAATTCAAGATATCCTTACCTACGCCAGGTACCCAGTGAGTGGCAAGGACACCGAAGGCACAAGCTCAAAGAAGGATGAGAGTCTCCTTGGTTAAGGTATTTGGGGATTCCTACTGGGCCTGGGGATAGGGTGCCTGGGTGGCTCAGTGGGTTAAAGCCTCTGTCTTCGGCTTGGGTCATGATCTCAGGGTCCTGGGATCAAGTCCTGCATCCTCCTCTTTCCTCCTCTTTCTCTGCCTGCCTCTCTGCCTACTTGTAATCTGATCTCTCTCTGTGTGTCAAATAAATAAATAAAATCTTTTTAAAAAAGTTCGGAGGGATAAAAATCAATAATGAGGGGCGCCTGGGTGGCTCAGTCATTAAACATCTGCCTTCGGCTCAGGTCATGATCCCAGGGACCTGGGATGGAGCCCCACATTGGGCTCCCTGCTTGGCAGGAAGCCCGCTTCTTCCTCTCCCACCCACCCCGAACTTGTGTTCCCTCTCTCACTGTGTCTCTCTCTATCAAATAAATAAATGAAATCTTAAAAAAATCAATAATGAAATGCACGATGATCTCCTAGGATAGACTTTCTTACACAGTTCTCCCCTTGAAAGCCATTACATTTGTGTTAAAAAAGAGAGAAAGCAGAAAAGGAATTCCCATCTAAAATGAAACTTATGAATATAATTGTAGCCACTTCTAGTCACATCTTCCAGATTAAAAAAAAAAAAGACTAAAATTTGGGTAAACATTTATCCAACAGAGTGTGTTAAGACATGAACTGCAAATGATAAACAGAGGAGACAAGACCTCTAATTTGATTTGGCTAATTTTGAACAATTAAGTTCACAAAGTAATAAATGAACTGTCACTTAGGGCATTACAGTAACAAATGTCATAGGAAGACAAACACTGGGTTGAGTTAGAGAATGATCGTGGTAAGAGGATACTACTCTGAATAAGCTAACAGGAGAATTCAGAAGTGTTACCAAATTTAAGATCAAAATGCAAAGATAATCCTATTCACCAACAGTAATTTATTTTGTAGGAAAATGCATCATTCACAACAGCAACTTAAACTATAAGGCATATAGAAATAAACCTAATAAAATAAGCATAATATCCACATTAAAAAAATCGAAAAACACTACTGAAGGAGACAAAAGATTTATATAAATGAACATGTGAGCATGTATAAATTCATTCAAGGATAGAAAATCTCACTATCCTAATGTGGACAGCCCCCGCCCTCATCTAGATAATCCATATATTCAAGACCATTTAGATCAAAATCTCAACATTATTTTTCATGAAACTGAAAAAACTGATTCTAAAATTATTTGAAAAAGCAATTATCTAATATACTTTAAAGTAATGTTTTTCTTTTTTGCAAAATAATTCTTAATAAAAATATCAAGGTAACATGCCTTATTGTACATATGACTCTGCAAAACCATTATAATTAAAACATTAAGGCAGACACTCAAATGTAGATGAATAGATGAAGGGAATCAACAAGAGAGACTGGAAGCAGACTCAGGCTTGTGTGGAGATTAGTACCTGGTGTTCATGGCATATAAATCCTATACGGTGATGGGCTGTTCAGTAAAAGTTGTATAGACTCACTTGGCTTTCCTTATGGAAAATCAAATCTAGAGCTCTATTTCACATCTGACAAAAAATAAATTGCAAATGCACCAAATATCTCCTTTATAAAATCAAAGTCATAATGCACCTAAAAGAAAATGTGAAAAGATGTCTCTAGGGCTTCTAAAAATATAAACAGTTCTTGAATAAGACAGATTGAAAAACAACAAATGGAGAACAATAACTCTGATTATATCAGAACTTAAAATTCCTGTAATATAAAGATGGCATATACAAAGTTTGAAAAGAGCCAATTGGGGAGAAGAGATTTCTGTTAAATAGAAAAAAAAAATCAATATTTAAAAGAAAAATGATCCAATAGAAAAAAATAAACAAAAGAATTAACAGGTAATCCTTGAAGAGGAAATAACCGATAAATGTGAGAATACATGGCATCTCATGAGAAATCAGGCAAACGTGAAGTAAAGCAATGAGAGGCCAACGTCCCTGAACCAGATGATTGACAAAATTCAGGAAGTTTGACATGACAAAGTGTTGGCAATGATGAAGGCAAACCAAAGTTTCCATATTCTCTGTAGTATGAATATTAATTTATGAAACTAATTTACAGAGCATTTATAAGCCTAGTGAAATTGAAATGGACATATCCTACTCTATTACAGAGTAGCTCTGCTCCTTGGTTTACAATATAGAAAAATTCACATACTCATATACTAAGAGTAAGTCTTAAGTATTCTTTTTTCTTTTAAAGATTTTATTTATTTATTTGACACAGAAAGGGAGAGAGATCACAAGTAGGCAGAGAGGCAGGCAGAGGGAGAGGAGGAAGCAGGCTCCCTGCTGAGCAGAGAGCCCGATGCGGGGCTCAATCCCAGGACCCTGAGATCATGACCTGAGCTGAAGGCAGAGGCTTAACCCACTGAGCCACCCAGGGGCCCTGAGTCTTAAGTATTCTTACCACACACACACACAAAAGATAATTATGTGAGGTAATAGATATGTTAATTAACCTGATTGTGTAATCATTTCACAAAGTATATGTGTCAAGTCATCATTGTGTACAGTGTTTTAAATATACACAATTTTGTCAATTATATCCCAATAAAGCTGAAAACAAATTAAAAAATTTAAACCTAAAAAAAGATCTACCAGAAAAACTTGAAACAACATGAATGTCCAGGTAATATGGTATATTTAAAAACATACTTTAAAATACTTTAAATAACATACTTTAAAAACTAAAACAAACCATATCTTTATCTTCACAATGTTAAATCAAATATTTAATTGTGGAATGACATTTATGACATGATAGCATTAAGGAAATAAAACACATGCACACATACATACGCATCCCTCAAAAGTGACGTGAAAAGACACACCCAGTTCAAGATCATTTACTCTAGGGAGGGAGACTTAGTAATGCAATTGAGAAACAAAAGAATTCCTTTCCCAATCTATTGCATGACTGGAGCTTAAATGATAAGACGTTTTCATTATTTTTTGATGTTGGTTAAATGGGTGTCTGGAATTTCCTTCTAAAATTTTTTAACCTTTCAAAAATAAAACACACACACACACACACACACACACACACACACACACACACACACAGAGTTCTCAATGGCCACTAAAGCAAAAAACAGGAGAAATATGGATAAAGATAATCAGAGAAGTCTGATAATTAGTAAGAAAACAAGAACTGGGACAGTTAATGAGTGAAACTATGCGAGTTGCAGTCAAGGGAATTTTTTGGGGGGAGGGGGGGCTAAAGAATGCTCCAGAGACAATGGGCAAGATTCACCAGAGAAGCTATGATTAATGCAATTAATGATGCAGTAGAGAGGGGTGCCTGGGTGGCTCAGTGGGTTAAAGCCTCTGCCTTTGGCTCAGGTCATGATCTCAGGGTCCTGGGATCGAGCCCCGCATCAGGCTCTCTGCTCAGCAGGGAGCCTGCTTCCTCCTATCTCTCTGCCAGCTTCTCTGCCTACTTGTGATCTCTCTCTGTGTCAAATAAATAAATAAAATCTTTAAAAAATGATGCAGTACAGAGATGGACTAGTCAAAGACAGAAGCTGTGGAAAAGCAAGAGGGAAAGAAATCTATTGGAATTTTGGAGCCTTTGAAAGATAGAGAGATGCTTTCTCCATTGAAAAGAGAAAGAAAAGATGGTGCAAACATGTATATAGCTTTGATGTGTGTGAAGAATGCTAGAGTTGAGTCTTCCTCAATTTGGTTGGCTGTTCCTTCTGATAGATTTGGAGAAGTCAGCTAGAGTAGTGACTTTTAATAACCAGTGGAGGCCAGAAGCTACCCAACTTTGTTGTCATTATTACTGAAGGCCAGTCTTGGAAGGCAAAACAAGTCTGCAAAGATGCTGAGTTGAGATATATTGTGGCTGCTACAGAAAGAAGCCTGACACAGAGGTAGTGCTGACCTGAAGCTGCATCGACCCCCATAGGGCACGTTTATACCTACATGCAGGTGGGTTTTTTGGCTTCATGCATTGTAATTACTCCTTTTTCCAAATCTGTTCCTCTGGTAGAGATTTCAGAACAGGGAGGGTGGAACATCTGCACCAAACATTGGTACAATGAAAGTTAAAACTTCATTTCCTCCTTCTCAGAAACTCATCTCAAAAAGAATGTTGAATGAGATACATAAGTAGGTTGGAAGTTGTGAAGGGTGGCATGTCGTAGTTTGAAAATTTATGATGCTAGACATATACACCTGAGAGATGAATACCAGCTGTCACATAGTATATATTAAGAAGGCTCCCATGCCAAAAAGATAAAGCAATTCACATCTGATGACTTCAATTTTCGGTTTGAAATATGAAGCTAGGTCATCAGCTGAAAGTGATGAAGAGATTATTTGAGGAGTGAATTAGCTTTGAGATAGTCATCTTAGATCATGATAAAAAGAGGTATTAGAGACACATGGAAGGATTCCTAGGCCATTCTCCTTTCAACTTAGTGATCTTGTAGGAAAAACAAAACTTGTTAGTTCACTTGTATGATTTTTCCTCATCCAGAGTCAGCTGCTCAGGTGTAGACCCCAACAGTATGGATCATGATTTCCATCCAAGGCGAGTAAGAGAGGGAGATAAATACAAAAAGATTGAGAGTATTTTCAAGAAATTCATAACAAATGAAGCAATTCATGACCAAACAGCTGGAAAGCAAGGGATTCACTGACAGTGAGAAAGTGATGGGTTCATTGGTTTGAAATCCTTGATGTCGTTAAAAAAAAAAAAAGGTTGGGGGAGGGAACAAGGAAAGAAATGGAGATTCTTAAAGTAAGAAAAATAGGAAACTGTGGGTAGAAATTAGGATTTTTACACTACAGCTTCAGAGGTTATCATGTTAAGTGGTAATAAATTCTGAAGTGTAACCTGTAGTGGGGTTGCAAATAAGTTTCCTGGAGTTGAAGAGGTAAAGAACCAGAAACTCTTGGATGATTTATTCATGTAGACATCGGAGTCTCTGACAACATGAATTGAGATAAATACTACCATCCCAGAGGTTAAAAAAAAAATGAAGAAAAGACAAGGTTATTTATAGAAGACAGTGACTAAGAGGAAAAACAGGTCCTAGTTAGATGATATGAGCTTCAAAAGACCAAGAGATCTGTCCTTCCCGTTTGCAGTCCCCAGCAGAAGGAAGGGTATAGATAATGAGGAACAAATGGACACCTAACCAAACTCCTGACCCTAAGACAAGAGGGGAAAGACAAACAAACAAAATCCTACAACCAACTTAATTTTGAAAGAACATAAAAGTAGTATCCTCATGGGGCAGCCTTATTTTACTTAAATCTAAGTAGTAAGATGTATATTCAGAACAAGAGGTGCAGAGTAATTAGATCATTGACAGAAAACAGAGCAGAAGTTCTGGAGTGCCCAGTGGAAAATGTGGAGGGCAAAGAGATGAGTGGGAAACTTTATCAGAGGAGGGATGGGCACAGAGCAGTCAGGGGAGGAAATAGGACGCAAGAACTTCAACACAAACCCAGTCAAAATCCCAGTAAGTCACTTTGCGGATGTTCCCAAATTGCTTCTAAGGTTTTAAGAAAAGGCAAAAGACTCAGAATAGCCAACACAATATTGAAGGAGAAGAACAATGTTGGATGACGGACACTACACAACTTTAAGCCTTGTTACAGAACTATCGTAACCAAGAAAGTGTAGTATTTATTGGTGAAAGAACAGATACTAGAACACAACAGAGAGCCCGAATGCAGACATACACCAATATAATCCACTGACCTTGGACAGAGGATCAAAAGCAATTCAACAAAGAAAGGATAGACCATTCAACAAATAACGCGGGAAGAGTTGGGCATCCATATGCAAAAAAGATGAATGTAGACACATCTTACATTTTTCACAAAAATTCAGTCAAAACAGATCATAGACTTGAATGTAAAATGCAAAATTATAAAACTCCTAGAAGATAACATGGAAGAAAATCTAGATGACCTTGCACTTGGCAATGACTTTTTAGTTACAAGAAAAACACGGTAAGTGAAAGAAAAAAATTGGTACTTTGGATTTCTTTAAAATTTTAAAAATCTGCTCTGCAATGAACACTGTTAAGAGAATGAAAAGACAGGCTACAGACTCAAAGAAAATGGATCAATAATGGGACCCACCACTAATTAACCACAGGTAGGCGATACAAACCTAAACAGAGTACCTTAAAATGTTTGCTGGGTGGGGAGAAAATATCACCACCACCAAAACTATCATGCAAATGCAAACATAAAAGAGCACTGGTTTGAAAAACAATATTAAGAATCATAAAAAAATAAAAATAAAGCTTCCCTTTATAATTACTAACAGAGAAATTATGACTTATGTATATTTGCATAAGTTGAGCAACAAAGAGAAACAATGAAGCAACAAATAATATAAAAATATAACTTGAATGGGAGTTTTTAACATACCTTATTCATTGTTTACAGATTAAATAGCCAGAACCATGCACAGATATAGAGCAGGGGTTGGCAAATGTTTTCTGTAAAGGGCCAAATAGTAAATAGTTTAGACTTTGCAGGTCTATGGTCTCTATTAAAACTGCTCAACTCCGCTGTTGTGTGAAAGCAACAATAAACAATGTGTAAACAAATTGGCATGACTGTGATCTCCTAAAACTTTATTTATAAAACAGTTGCCGGCGGACTTAGCCAGCAGGAGGTCCTTTGCCAACCCCTGAAACAGAGTATCTGAATAATACCCATAAAAATGTCTACCTCAAGTATGTGTATTTGTGTTTATACACATGTGCACCCATAAAACTCATTACCATTTACATGGGGACTGTGTCTTCTTTTCAAGCATTGTGGTTCATAAACTGCATTTTAAATAATAATAATTTAGAAGTGGAAGGGACCAGATTTGCTCCGTGCAATTTACTAACCACATAAAGAGAAAAAGTAGAGAAATTTGAAAAGCAATGAATTATTTTTAAAAAATTATCTCTTAAACAGTATTGGCTCAAGCAAGTTTACGTGTCTCATGAAGAATGTCTAGCAACAAATGTCAATGATATCATTGTGGTTTGAACTGTATAAATCAAAGTAGCACTTAATATCTAAGGCAAAAGCTAACAAACTGCAGGTTATGGAGGGGTGGGAGAGGCGGTACGGGTGAGCCTGGTGGTGGGTATTAAGGAGGGCACATATTGCATGGAGCACTGGGTGTGGTGCATAAACAATGAATCTTGGATCACTGAAAAAAAAAGGTAAAAAAAAAAAGAATGTTCTAAGAGAAAAATGCAAAGCCTTAAATGGTTTCATTTGTAATCAAGAAAGAATGAAAAGGAAATAATTTCAGTGAGTTAATTACCATATACAGACAGCTTGTCTGGGCAGAGCCTATCTAATAGTTGCAGAAGAGGTAAACCAAGAAAGCAGCACTATGACAAAATTCATATTGTTTTGTATGAAGGAAATGTATTTCTGCAAGGCTGTGTTATGTTTCTCAGGACAGTAGGTCTAAAAGGAAGTGCAAGACTTCACCCCACCACTCACTACAACAGAGCTCCCATCCTAAGGCATCTGCTGTGGGGTTCAAAATAATTATGTATGTGCTGAGGGGGAATCACAGAAGGTAGCTGTCAATACAATCAATATACATTTTTGTTTGTAAAATTGAGCAGACAGGGGCACCTGGGTGGCTCGGTCAGTTAAGTGTCAGACTCTTAGTTTCGGCTCAGCTCATGATCTCATGGGTCCTGAGATCAAGCCCCGTGTGGGGCTCCTCACTCAGCAGGGAGTCTGCTTGAAGATGCTCTCCCTCTGTCCTCCCCGCCCACTCTCACTCTCTCTCTCTCAAATGAGTATTTTTTTTAAAGTGAGCAGACAAACAAAAATCACCAAACATATGAAGAAAACAGGCAGCTCTAAAGAAGGCTAATATAGCAAATATTGTCCAATGAAAAAGAGTTCATTTGAGACATAGGAAATCACAATAGTAAAACACACACACACACGCACGCACACAAATACACATTTTGCAGGAGATTTAAGGTGCTATTGGAATACTAATAAAATAGGAACTGCCTTCTTTTGGCAAAGAGACATTTTTAAAAATATATCAAAAAATAAAAGTACCCCCAAAAAAGCATTTAAGTAGTGAATATTACAATGGACAGAACTGCAAACAGAATTAAAGAAAAGATGGCCAAAATTCTCCCAAAAACTCAGAGCAAAAATAGAGAAAAATAGAAATTATAGGAGATATGTGTAATATGGCCCCCAAAATGTTTAAAACAACTCTAGATTCTGGGAGAAAAAGAGCATTGTGTTTCAAAAATTTTATTATAAACTAAATTTGTATTTATTATTAAGGGAAAAAATTTTTAAGACATGTCAGACCTCAAGAGACTATATTTGCAAATATTTCTGAAGATCGTTATGTTATTCTTTGGGTGCAAAAATCAATAATATATACAGTCTAGGGTGGCTGTCTTGGGGGAGTAAAGTAAAGTAGGACCATTCAACCCCATCAACCTGATAACTCCATGGGGCTGAGGTCACTCTTATGTTGACTAGTTTAAGGCAATAACTGGTAGGAGAGAAGGAACTGGAAATAGAAGGAAAAAGAGTTCCAAAACGGTCACAAATTCAAAGAGCTCAAGAGAGAGAGTAAAACATAACTTCCATTTACTCCAATGAGTAAGAAGCACACTATTATAAAGTAGAAAGGCAGAACCAGACAATCTTAAGATGACAGTTGGATAACCAGATGAGTGGATGGATAATTCAATAGTTATACATTAACAAAAATATTATAAATCTAAAACTTAGATATGATTTATGGAGAGTTTTTTTAAGTTTTAAATTTCTCTATGGCTGAAAAGTGTTACGATAAGCAACTGTTTCTTTCATTATAAGAGAAAAAGTCTTTATATCTTTAAAATAGAAAGTTTCTTTCTTTCTCTAAAGCTAGCAGATTTAAAAACTACATTAAATGTCTTCTTCCTCCTCAGCTTGATAAAGAACATCTATAGAAAACCTATGGCTAACATCATATTTAAAGGCAAAAAAATAGGACATTTCCCTCCACACTGAAGAACAAGGTGAGTATATCCTTTCTCACCATCCCTTTTTGACATTATACCAGAAGTCCAAGTTAATGCAATAAGGCAACAAAAGGAAACGAGGGGCGTGCAGACTGGGAAGGAAGAAATAAAACTATCTTTGCTCCCAAATGACATGATTATTTATGTAGAAAATCCAAAAGAATCAACAACAACAACCATCACCACCTCCTGGAACTAATAAGCAATTACAAAAAGGTTGCAGGAGGGGTGCCTGGGTGGCTCAGTTGGTTAAAAGTCAGACTCTTGATTTCAACTCAGCTAATGGTCTCAGAGTCCTGAGATGGAGTCCCACGTCAGGCTCCATGCTGGGTGTGGAACCTGCTTAGGATTCTCTCCCTCTCCCTCCACCCCCCACTCTCTCTCTCTCTCTTAAAAAAAAATCAATCAATCAATTAATTAATAAAAGAGTTTGCAGGATACAAGGTTAAAATACAAAACTCAACTGTTTTTCTATACATCAGCAATAAACAAGTGGAATTTGAAATAAAAAACACAATACCATTTATATTAACACGCCAAAAAAAAAAAGAAAATATTTAGATATGAGGCTACCAAAATATTTAGGAGATCTGTGAGAATATGAGGGAAACAACAAGTGTCTGATGAAGTCAAAGAAGAACTAAATGAGGGTGCCTGGGTGGCTCAGTGGGTTAAAGCCTCTCTGCCTTCGGCTCAGGTCATGATCTCAGGGTCCTGGGATCGAGGCCCGCATCGGGCT
>LNAC01001025.1:0-64357 GCA_002007465.1 Ailurus styani | reverse complement strand
CCTCTCTCTCTGCCTGCCTGTCTGCTTACTTGTAATCTCTCTCTCTCTCTCTCTCTCTCTCTCTGTGCCAAATAAATAAATAAATAAATAATCTTTAAAAAAAAAAAGAACTAAATGAGAGAGATACTCCATTTTCATGGATAGGAATTCTCCACATAACTGTTCTTCCAAACTTGACCTATAGATTTAATATAAAACCAATAAATTATTTCATGAATATTCACCAAGTGATGCTAAATTTTATATGGAAAGGCAAAAAAACCCCTGAAAAACCAACACAGTATTGAAGGAGAAGAGCAAAGGCACAGAATTGACACTACCTAACTTCAAACCTTATTATAAAGCTATAGTAATCAAAACAGTGTGTCGTGTATTAGTGAAATAATAGGAAAATTAATCAATGGAATAGAACAGAGAGCCCAGAAATATATATACATAAATACAGTCAACTGATTGTCAACAAAGGAACAAAGGCAATAGAACAGAGCAAATCTTTTCAGTAAATTGTTCTGTACCAAGCTGATATTCACATGCAAAAAGAAAAAATGAAACCAGTCACAGACTTTATATTCTTCATAAAATTTAACTCAAAGTGGATCTGAGACTAAGCATAAAATGCAAAACTAAAAAACCTCCAGAGGATAACCTAGGAGAACACCTAGATGACCTTGAATACGGGGATGACTTTTTAGATAAAGCACAAAAGGCATGATCATGAAGAAAATAATTGATAAGTTGAACTTCACTGGAATTAAAATATTTTGCTATGCAAAAGACACTGTCAAAAGAATGAGATGACAAGCCACAGAAACCAACCAGGAGAAAATATGTGCAAATGACACATGTGATGAAGTACTCTTATCTCAAATATATAAAGAACTCTTAAAACTCAACAACTAGAAAAGCAAACAACCCAATTTAAAGATGGGCAGATGTTCTCAATGGACACCTCACTAAAGAAGATGTACAAATAGCAAATAAGCCTATGAAAAGTGCTTGACGTCGTATGTCATCACAGAAGTGCAAATTGAAACAAGATATTCTGGGTGCCTGAGTGGCTCAGTTGGTTAAGCTTCTGCCTTCAGCTCAGGTCATTATTCCAGGTCCCAGGATCCAGGCCTGCATCAGGTTCCCTGCTCAGTGGGGAGCCTGCTTCTCCCTCTCCTGCTACCCTGGTTGTACATGTTCTCTCTCTCTCTCTCTCTCTCTCTGCCAAATAAATTAGTAAAATCTTTAAAAAAACAAAACAAAACAAAACAAAAAACAAAAAAACACAAGATACTCTACTCTTTTACAATGTCCCAAATCTGGAACACTGACAACACCAAATGCTGGTGAAAGTACGAAGCATCAGGAACTCTCTCTCATTGTTGGTGGAAGGGCAAAATGGTACAGCTACTTTGGAAGACAGTTTCCTAGGTTCCTACAAAACTAAACATACTCTTACCATAGATCCAGCAATCCTATTCTTTATACTCAAATGGATTGAAAACTTAAGTCCACACAAAACCTGCACATTAATATTTATAGCAGCTTTATCCCCAAGTGCCAAAACTTGGAAGGAACCACGATGTCTTTCGGTAGTTGAATGGATAAACGATGGCACATCCAGACAATGGATAATTCAATACTAAAAACAAAGGAACTATCAAGCCACGAAATGACATGGAGGAAACTTAAATGCAAATTATTAAGTGAAAGGAATCAATCCGAAAAGACTATATACTGCATGATGCCAAGTACATGACATTCTGGAAAAGATAAAACTACCGAGACAACAGAAGGATCAGTGATTGTTAGAAGTTGAGAGTGAAAGAGGAATGCACAGGCAGAACCCAGAAGAATTTTAGGTCAGTGAAACTACTGTGTATGCTGCTACAGCGGTGGATACATGTGAGCATAGATTTTCGATCCCCACAGAATGTACAATGCCAAAAGCGAACCCTCATGTAAACTATGGAATTTGGATGATTATGATGTGTTGTGTAGGTTCACTGACTGCAGCAAACATAGCACTCTGTTGGGGGATGTTGATGATGGGTGAAGCTGTTTGTAGTGCCAGCAGGTGTACAGGAAATCTCTGTACCTTCCACTTAATTTTGCTGTGAACTTACAACTGCTCTAAAAATTAAAATCTATTTAAAAAATCATCCTCGTCAGAACTCATCTATGACATGAAAGAGTTAATCATACAGCAGTATTGTTAAAAAAGTAAAATTCTGGTTTTGTTCAGATTTAATATAGTCACATGGCCAGACCAGTAGGTATCAATCTCTAAAATCCAAAGCATCTTTATTGGGGAAAAGTCTCCTTCCCTCCTGCCCATCATCTTGGGTCGGCAAAAAAAATATGCTACTGCTTTAAAGATTTACTTGAAGGGTTTGAAGCAATTTACTCCTTGCTAAACCAAGGAAACAGGTACTCCAAAATTGGTAGAAAATCCATTTTAGCTGAATGTGAAATTTCTTCTCTATTCATAAATTCAAATATTTAGTAAAGTAACTCACAACGGAATTAATCAAATGCAAATTGTTAAGAAGAGGAAGTGAGTATTCTCTGATTCCAGGTTACATTGAAAAGTTTTACATAATTTTCAAGGTATAAATAAAGTACCACAATTACACCCAAAGAGAATGAAAGAAGAATCAGTCTTGATTATAGTGAAAGGGATATTTTTGGTTATTTGTTTGTATAATAAATATCTTATTCCATAGAAAATTGTGCACAGGACACCCATCTGAAGGTCAGATCAATGCCACCAGAAATACGTTTAGTCTTCTTTTCACATTTTCTCTCTTCCCGATAGTGACTCATGTGCACAATCCTCAAAGTGAACACCTGTCTCCCCCACAGCCCTCCCTCCACTGCTGTGGAGGGACACTCTGTGATCACGGCAGGAAGTACACTAATGTGTAATTTTCAAAATTTGGATGGGAGGTAAAAAGTATGCTGGATAGAAGAGGTCATTGAAAACTGAAATATAAAAGGAGGATAGTGTCTAATGCAACCAGTGTTAACGTCTCCACAAACTAAGGATCCAAATAAAATCATGAGACTTTTATTTTCCCAACTAATCTTTGGAACCCTAATTCCTTATTAGCAGGAAGTCCAAAAATCCCCTCTAAATATTAATACATGTACCCTATCCTGTTAATTGTAGAAGAACCCCCAGTGTCATGTTTGACCCAAAGAGCTAAATCTCCTAATGCCAAGCATGGAATAAACTGGACTGCAGCTAAACTTTTATCATCATAGATCCCTATGTTTACACAGTATCTTTATTGAAGCTTACCCCACACAATCTGATTGGTGATGTTTATTCACTACAACAATGATGAACCTGCTCATTAAATCCAAGGTTTCTCAAAGAAAGATGATCCACTTTTTTTTTTTAAAGATTTTATTTATTCATTTGACACAGAGAGAGAGATTACAAGTAGGCAGAGAGGCAGGCAGAGAGAGGAGAGAGGAGGAAGCAGGCTCCCTGCGGAGCAGAGAGCCCGATGTGGGCCTCGATCCCAGGACCCTGGGATCATGACCTGAGCCGAAGGCAGCGGCTTTAACCCACTGAGCCACCCAGGCGCCCAAGATGATCCACTTTTCTCAACAAGGGACGCAAGGTGACAGCTCTTAGCAATCTCAGCACCCATGTCCCAGAATGAAAACAGCTCAGATACCTCATATCAAAAATCTGAAATTACTACGACTCCTACCTCCCTGGTTATTGACTCCTTAAAACACTGGGTCACCTTTTTTTTTTTTTTAATTTTCAAAAAACAAAGACCCTTACTAAAGCTTTTTCCTGGACAATTGGATCATTAGATAAGCATTCTCTAGCCAGCTTCATAAGGGAACCTACATTTAATAATGCCTGAGGGATCTGGTATTCTAAGAAGGTATCCTTAGGGAATTCAGGGTGATTCTCTGCTCTGTCTCCTACCAAGAAGCATAGTACTTCTGTTGCTAAAGAAAGAAAAATAAAAATGTTGACCACCTCCAGGGCAACCCTTTGGTAAAGCGTCTGGTTATGCTAAGAATATAAACTGTTTCCTGTCTTCTGAAAAGTTAGTCATTTATCAAAATGTTACTCTCTACCCATTGTTTTGTGCTATACTCTCCTTGGGCACTTATTTTTCCAATCTCTGATGTCCTCATACAACAAAGGGGAAAACGGATAGTAATTGATGCATCTATCTTGTACCTGCACTTAACTTACAGGATCTCACCTGATCCTCCCAAGACAAACTATGAGGTACATTTTTGGATAAACCATGACTCACTAAGTTTGAGTAGCCTGCTCCCAAACCAGCTGTGTGGGTTGGGCAGGATTTGAACCCAGAGCTACTCGTCTCTAAGGCCCACATCCTGCCTCTTACACCTAACCCTATAATTATGCCCATGGAGAGGTAGGGAAATGAATCATGAAGATATCAAATAAGATGCCCACACTAAGCTCTCACAGCCATCAAGAATCGGAGTTGAGAGTCAGAGTCTCCAAATGCTGGGCCTGTTTTTTCACAGCATTTCTCTTCTTTTCAAAGAACAAGAACAAAATCGCATTGCATTAGTGGCCGTGTCTGGCTCTGAGACATTTTCTTTTCTTCTGTCAGCGTCAGAATGAAGAGAGGCAGACGCTGGTGAAGGCCATCAGTCATTTGGAAGAAACCTTGCACGGAGCCCATTAGCCATGAAAACAGGATGTTTGGGGACACCTTTCAGAAATCCTCTTTCAGGGACCTTTTCAATACAATTATGACCTTGTCTCTGTTCTCAAAGCACTCTCAGCAAGCACTTAAGGAACTCACCTGTCTGCTAAAATGCCCTACAGGACAATGGAAAATTTCTCTCAGTCAGGAGCGGAAGTCAGAGGCTCTCCCTGATCGCCCCAAGATGGGGAGATGGCCTTCTGCAGGTCATCCAGGGCCATTCGCCACCCCTCTGACTTTTGTAAGAATGGAGGTGACCAGCCGGGAGATAGAATTTTGGGATGTAACCCCTAAGGTCCTTCCCTCCATTGCCTCTGAGAATAGCTAGCACGTCACTTGTAGGGACAAAAAATCAGGAAACCAATGTACAGAAACCTCTCTTATTTTAAGGGCAAGTCATTCCTTCAAAAAGACTTAGAGGAGTTGAAAGCCTTCCATCTGGCAAATGCTGGAAGCTTCTATTATCAGACATTATGCCATAGGCTTTATATAAATGATTGCATTTAAGCCTTATGAAAAGCCACACGTGAGGATCCTGGGTCTCGGCACGTGTAAATAATCGAAAATGATTCCTCCTAACATCGCAGCTAGTTGGAGGCAGACCTCCATCCCAGAAAAGTGCTTCCCTGTGGTATGACGACGAATGAGGGCAGGGTGCTCGGGGTGTGCCTGGGTGCAAAGCATGGTGGGGCGCGCCGGTGGGATGCAGAGATGCAGGACTTCCCGGCAGCCCCTGGAGACGCGTGGTCCTAAGCTCCCACCCATCCCAGCTACCCACTTCCTCTTCCCAAAGCCGCAGTGTGCACATGAAGAGTGAGTTGTGAGCTGAGCAGGGCATGGGTATTCATGCTATGGCTCAGACCGCAGCAACGTGGATGATGCTGGTGAGCCGGTGACCCTCTCTGGGCTTCAGTTTACTCAGACATAAAGCAGGGCTTCGAACAAGGATGTCCGCAAGATCCCTCTGGTTCTCCTACTCTTTGAGTTCATAATTCTTAAATACAGGTGGTTATAGCAACACAGTACGTTGATAGAAAATATTACATTGCTCGATTCAAATAAATGGAAGTGAAATAGCATGATGTGTTCTATCCTCAGTAATGTTTGACCGGATTCGTGGGGGATTAGAGAAGTATGAAGCTCAATACACAGACTTCTACACCACAAATTGTTTCTGCTTTTGGAAGGGCAAAGGTAAATATTAACTAATGTCTCTCAGGTTGTAAAATCCACCTATATTATGGTCATTAAATCTTCCCAGTATTTGAAGCAGAC
Organism: Ailurus styani; assembly: GCA_002007465.1. NCBI lineage: Eukaryota > Metazoa > Chordata > Mammalia > Carnivora > Ailuridae > Ailurus > Ailurus styani. The sequence continues at coordinate 58,376 of LNAC01001025.1, read as the reverse complement.
ATTAATGTTGCCAGTCAAAATCACGAAGACCCAGGAAGCATGAATGAATCTGCCGAGAGGGACAGGACTCGTGGGTGGCAAAGCTAGGACTGAGACCCTTGTCTTGAAACTGAATTTCATGCTCTTTACATTGGTATACTTGTCCTTGAGATTAATAATCAACAAATGCATTTTTACCTTACAATGAATTAAAATTCAGCATTTACCCTCAAAGGCATCACTAGATCTTTTTAACACATCTGTTCGGAACATGGCAAAACTGCTGAATAGTTTGGGGTTCATTCTTCATTATAGAGCCCTAAACTTGCAGCTTTTCATTTTATAAGAAGAAAGATGAGGAGAAAAAAGAACACCAAAAAGATGGAGCTTTTCCACGTTTTGCCCCTGAAAAGTAAATCATTTTTTAAACCAGTGGCTCAGTGAGTGCCCAAATGCAGGTTTGACTCCATTCTGAACTGTCAAAACATGTTTTCCTGCCCAGAGCTAAACCCCTTTCTGATACACCTTTCAAACATGGTGGCCAAACTGACAAACTTTTCAAGTTCCTCTGTTGTTTGAGTAAAGCAAAATTATTATTTCCTGAAAACCAAAAGTGCATTAAAATGCCAGTAAGAACATTACTCCCTGAGGGAAAGAGAATGAGCCCCTGGGGATATTTAAATGGGGACCATTTCCTCTGGTGGAGATAAATCGTAGGTACAGTTTTTCAGTCTGTTAGGGTGCCCTTCGGGGGAGGGTAAGAGGTTGCAGAGGCCCTGTGGGAACAGAAGCAGGGGTGCTCCCTTGGGCCCTGGAGCTGGCTGGAGAAGGTGGCCCCACACAGTGAAACACAAGAGAAGGAACAAACTGAAGCCTGGAGTTCTGAGGGGGGTGAAGCAGAATCAGATGGAGTCAGGCCTTCCCTACCCTGTGCTCTTCACCTTCCTGTGCCATCCTGTGAGTTGGAGCGCACCCCAGGCTGAGGCGAGAGAGCCTGACCACCTTGCCCACAGGCAGAGAGAAGCGGCGAGGCTGGGCATGGCTCAAAGCCTGATTGTCACCAATGCCAAAGGAAAAATCCAGCCCCCCGGGTCTCCTGTGGAGACAACACAGAAGCAACAGGAAGGGCTGGGCCTTTGGGGAGCGAGCATCCTCTCCAGAGATCCTCTTGTCCCTGCCACAAACCGCATCCCCCACCGCGCCCGTGTCTGTGGGGACCCATACAAGAGCCTTCAGTCCTGGCTAGTGACGTGATGCTCTGTGACTTTAAGCAAGGAGCACCTGGGGTTCCTTAACCACGTAATGGAGGAGAGACCACATGCTCACTTCCTTTCCTGAATTCTGGGGAAAGCGCCTTGCAAATGCACGCTCAAAAAATGTTTGAAACGAAGCACACAGGCCAGCACCATAAATCCAAAGCTTCAAAATAAGAATACAACGTGTGATGCCATGATGCAAAGTTTATGTAAATAAGGGCACTATGTGAAAGAAAATACAGAAAGCTTGAAATCAGTGCTTATTCTTCCTCTACTTGGGGACAGAGTTTCAAAATGCAGGGTTGCAGACCTTGTCGTTATCAATTCAGAGCATAAGCTGCTTTTATAAAAGTTCCCCTTTGAGTGCAGCAGGTGCTGACACCCCATGAAATGTTCTTTAAAGGTTTAACAGACTGTGAGCAGATCCCTGGGGCAGGATTAACCAGTTCTCTCTTAAAATAAAAAAAAAAAAAAAAGGAAGAAAAAGAAACAAACAAAAAGCCAAACGTGCATTTATAATAGAGTCTTACATTCCGTCCCAATCTCATGGAACCGTTTTGAAATTTCCTGAGACAATGACCAGGAGGATAACGTATAAAAATAAAACCTTGTCACTGTCTCATGTTCTTCATTGTATTCTCCCCTATTATGTCCCTATAAAGATTGGCAATCAAAACTTCTAACCCTATTCTGCTGATGTCAGAGATCAGAGATCTTAATTCAAACCTAAAGAAAGTTGTCTGAAGGCCCTTCTGTGTGCTTTTCTCAAAAGAAGAGTGTATTGGATTGTTAAAGTACTACTGTTCTTCCAGTTAATTAATAGGAACTGGAGTGGGCTCACTGAGCTAAAATGGGAAACAGGTTCCAAACCAAATACCAACACCATGTTGCATCCCTTACTCAGTCAAAGCCTTTTTTATGTCAGATCAAGGAATAAGTCTCAAAATAGTACGAGTTTGATATTCTTCCTGCCTGTCGCAAGCCTTCTGCAAACGTAACGAAGATACCTTTGTTAACAGAGAGGGAGGGAGAGGGAGAGAAAGTCATTGCTAACAATATGTACCATATATAAATTTATATATTTAGTTATAAACATATATTTATATGTTACATATGTATGTATATTTCATATCCATTCCACAAAAGGCTTGAGGCCAAGAGAATGACAAAGTTCACTCAGCGCTTTATAATTTACAATGTTTAAATCTATCTAGACTCATGTGCTCCTCGTAGCAATCCTGTGTTTTATCCTCCGTCATTCTGTCGGTGAGGAAACCAGTCCTCAGAGAAGTAACTGATATCATCACATTCCACACCAGGAACTCTGAGCCAGGAAAACAACAAAAAACAAAAAACTTCAGTGTTTCACGAAGTATGTCCCCACTTTTTGCTCTTACTGTACTTCTTTGCGAAGACTGTTCATGCCTCGTGTCACTCAGGGCTGACCTGACCCTTACACGCAGCACCCACAGTGCACAGAGGTTCACGCTCCATTTAGGGACCCACGGAAATATTTTAATTTCTTTTAAAATCGGAAAAGAAGATTGAGATCCACATCGGGCTCCATGCTCAGTGTAGGGTCTGCTTCATGTTCTCTCTCTTGCTTTCCCTCTGCCCCTTCCACTCATTCTCTCTAATAAATAAATCTTAAAAAAAAAAAATCAGAAAAGAAGTGACTACAATGTAGCCCGGATTATATTCATCTTTATACAATCACAGTCATGTGCATATGGCTGAGAGGGGAAGGGGGAAGTGAGAAAAGAGGGAGGAGGCATGCTGGAAGGAGGGGAGGGAGGGGGTAGTGGAAGGGGCCTAAGAAGACAAGAATGCTTAGGGACCACAGTGCTACTTCCTGCTTCCACCGCCTCTTTCCCTGGGTATCTCCTACCCATCACTTAAGACTCAGCTGAAAGGTCAGTTTCTACAGGAAGACATCTTTGAAATAAGAGAAAGAAAGCAAGAGAAACTGAGAGACCAGTTCTCCGAATCATTGGAGGGCTCAGGTCAGAATCACCTGAACGGTACCATGAGGACAGATAGGAAGCTTTGGCTCTTGCAAGGCTGCTGGGAAAAAAAATGCAAAATGAGCAAAGCTGTGTCACCAAGCAAGAGTCAAACCCAAGTTACTTTACAAACGTAATGAGGAATGAGAGAAATCTATAGAACCTCATTTCCTCCTCCTAGTTATAGAGAACACTTTTTTGCCAATCAATTCTGATAATTGATTAGTTAATAAGAGGCTGCATTTCTAGCCGTTGGCAACAGTGGGTTCACTCTCCCTGGGAAAGAGCTTTCTTGCAGGAAATAAGGAGCCAGCAAGGTGGAGGTGGCAGAGGGAACATCCTTCCATCAGGACAGCCTCTTGAAGAAACAAACACTCCCTATTTTGTTATGAACGTGCTTTTTGATTTTTCAAGAATTCACACGGGTCTCTTTGCAACTCATCCACAGTAAGAACATTTTCCTGGAAAAATAACAATAGCGCTACTTACTATTATAAGTTCAGAACAGGTTAGCTCCTTCTGTATTCAAGTTCATCTTCTCATTAAAGAGAGATAAATATATCTTGTCATTTTCTGTATTTGCATCAATGTGAAGAAGGTTGATAAAATCAACTAACCAGAGCAGTCAAAATGCAGATGAAAAAAATTATTTGTGTTCTTTTTCCAGCCCAATGGAGATACAATTGACATATAACATTGTGTAAAGTTTAAGCTGTACAATGTCACGATTGATGCATGTATATATCATGAAATTATTATAATAAGGTTAGTTAAGACATCCACTGTCTCACATAACTATCATTTGTGTGTGTGTGTGTGTGTGTGTGTGTGTGTGTGTGTGTGTGGTGAGAACATTTAAGATCTACTCTCTGGGGGCATTTGGGTGGCTCAGGGTTAAGCCTCTGCCTTTGGCTCAGGTCATGATCTCAGGGTCCTGGGATTGAGCCCCGCATTGGGCTCTCTGCTCGGCAGGGAGCCTGCTTCCCCCTCTCTCTCTGCCTGCCTCTCTGCCTACTTGTGATCTCTGTGTGTCAAATAAATAAAAATCTTTAAAATAAAAAAAAATCTACTTCCTGAGCAATTTTTAAGTAATAATATGTTCACCATAGTCACCAAGCTGTACATTACATCCCCAGAACTTATTCATCTTTTAACTGGCGGTTTACACCCTTTGACCAATATTTCTCTCAAGATCTCATCTGCCTCCCAGCCCCTGGCTATCACCATTCGACAACAGGTTTCTGCCAGCTTGACTTTTCTAGATTCCACATATAAGTGGGATATTAAAGGAAAACTCAATTTTAAAGTTTGAGCCTTTGCAGTTGAAGAGACAAAAGCTTTGACAGTTCATATTGATATGAACATAGCCCAGTGTAGGGTGATACGGGCCAAAAGAAATAGACCAGTAAACCACAAAATCCAAATGACAACAGAAGAAAATTAAAACCAGAACAGAAAAAGACTCAACAACTGCCCTCAGCTAAAGTTTTCACCAAAGCCCTAATGTGGAGGATTTTGTTTTGTGGGAATATCATGCATGTGCTGTTTAATAGACTGAATAGAACTCATCGGAGAGCATGATTTCCTTTTGCACCAATATTTAGTTGGCCTTAAAGCCTTTAGTTAAGAGAAACACCCACATAGAATAAAAGGCAGGCAGGTATGTTTACAAGCTCTTTCTTGCCCAAAATGAGCTCACCAGTAAGAAATGCTTCTTACAAAATTGGAAAAAAAGAAAAACAAGAGCAAACCTTGCTCTTTTCAAAACACCCCTAAAAATAAATAGAGTTTAAACAGTGCATATTGAAGATGGAAAATTTTTAGGCATACATTTCTCTGTTGGTGTTTTAACATGTGACTCCTTGAGGAGTATACTTACTTTCTAAGTATCTGCTTTGTTTTCTTTACCTTTTTTTTTTGCTTTGTTTTGTTTTGCAATAACTTATGTTTCAGAGGTGATTTGTCCCATTTAAAATCAAGCTGTGGGGCACCTGGGTGGCTCAGTGGGTTAAAGCCTTTGCCTTCGGCTCAGGTCATGATCTCAGGGTCCTGGGATCGAGCCCCGCATCGGGCTCCCTCCTCAGCGGGGAGCCTGCTTCCTCCTCTCTCTCTGCCTGCCTCTCTGCCTACTTGTGATCTTTCTCTGTGTCAAATAAATAAATAAAATCTTAAAAAAAATAAAAAAATAACATAAAATAAAATCCAGCTGTGCTTACAACAGGCCACAAACTCATTTGGTATGTGCTTTGTTTCTCATAATTTATTTGTATAAAGTCAAGTTCTAAAACCCTTTTTCTCTCCACCATCAAACTGGTTCAGTTCGTTTTAGAAAATATTTTGATATCTTTGCTTTATTTTCTGCTGAAATTAAATTGCATGACAGCTTAATTCGCTTCATCAAAGATTACTACAAATTTAAACTGTTTCACTAGAGGGGAGTTTTAGAAACATTGTTCTAAAATCATTGGTGATTTCTTGTTTGTTTTTCGATCAAGATCTTGGATAATTCCAAAAAGTAAGTAGAGTTATGTTTACTTTTTGTACATGGCTGGGTTTGGTTCTCAGTGCTATTTCTAAAAAAGGTATTATTCAACAGAGCTTTCAAATCAATGCTGCTCAATTCAGGGAATGCTTTGTAGTCACACTCTACCTTTTGTATTCAGTTATGAAGTCCAGCTCATATTTCTACAGTAATCATAAACCTACTGAACAATTACATCGATAGTACTGCAGATATAATTAGGCAGTTTCAATTTCAAACCAAAAATTACAAGTTTCGCTAAGAACCAATAAAAACAAAAGAACGAAGTTTCAAAAAATAACTAAAGCCATGGTGTTTAACTAAAATCTTTTTAGCTGGGACTCCTGGGTGGCTCAGTAGGTTAAGGGCTCACCTTCAGCTCAGGTCATGATCCTGGGGTCCTGCTCCCTGCTTAGTGGGGAGTCTGCTTCTCTCTCTCCCTCTGCTCCCCTCCCTGCTCATACTTTCTCTCTCTTTCTCTCAAATAAATAAATAAAATATTTTAAAAAATTAAAAAAATCTTTTTTGTTATTATTTCCCTGTCAAACAGGGAAAGCCTATATCTAGAATAAGTGAATTTTTTAAAAGGCAATATGATTTGGTGAGAAGAGTACTACCCAAATTCAGCTTTGCTTTTCTTGTGTAGCCTTGTGTAAGGGATAAAGCTCTCTGAGCCTTTTAAATGTATAATGATGGGCCTGGTCTAGGTGACATCCCAGATTCCTTCTGCTTGTGGCATTTTATGAAACTCATAACATTTTGTAATTTTTACTTTAAAATAAAAATTTTAAATTCCTGGGGAGGAAGTGTCCTACTTAATCAAGTGCATATCGATTGCTTGGCATAAATATGCTATGTTTTGTATTCTGAAGTTGTGATTTAAGAACATGCTGGAAATTTAGAGTAGATTAGGAGATTTATTAAAGAAAATGTATGAGCCTGTTATGACAAGACTTTCTCTGAAATTATGAGGGCTCCAAGCAATTGTTTGATTGCATGTTTTCTACCTACCTGTGAGGATGGAGCTTCCAGAAAGCTATCTACTATGCAGAGACCAGCGAGTTCAAAGAGTGTAGCCCTGAGGGTATGAAAAGCACTACCTCCCAATACCTTCATCAGCTAGACACCCAAAGCTACAAGGAGAACTTGGTTCTACCACGGTGGCTTTGGTAATTTAGAATCTTCCCTGGGGCAGTTGATGGCATGCGTCTTATCTTTGGCCCACGTGCTTTCACTGGAACATCATGAACATGTTGCTAAAGTAACATAGTGAGTCTTTGGGGTCACCTTGCCTACTCCCTCAATATCCCTCTTATTACTCTTAGTTACGGCTGTGAAACCATGCTTCCCTCGTCTTTTTTTTTTTTTTAAGATTTTATTTATTTATTTGACAGAGAGAGATCACAAGTAAGCAGAGAGGCAGGCAGAGAGAGAGGAGGAAGCAGGCTCCCCGCTGAGGAGGGAGCCCGATGCGGGGCTCGATCCTAGGACCCTGAGATCATGACCTGAGCCGAAGGCAGAGGCTTTAACCCACTAAGCCACCCAGGCGCCCACTTCCCTCGTCTTCAGCCTGCTCTTCCCCCACATCCTGACTAGACTCATTTACCCACTGCCAGGTCTGGACTCCCCAAATCCTCCCTCACAGCCCTGTGCAATTTGGAAATAGTCACCCTCCCTTTATATCCTTTGCCCAAACCTGCAGGTTAACAGATTAAATTTCTGTAATCTCTTCTCCTGTGTCCTTCCTCTAATCCTTTTACTGGTCAGTATTGCCTTTGTTGTATTTATTCTATCAGCTTCCTTTTCTGTGTCTGGGAAATGATAACAGAAGCAGTACACAGGTGAGGCGGAAGTGGTTTCACACACAGGTGCACAGTAAGGGACCTAGACAGGAAGTCAGGACATCTGGGATAACGTCAGCATTCCCATCAACTTCCTGCATGACCTTGGACATGTCAGATGTGTGCTACCAGACATGGTTCACTTAGAATTGCCCTCTGTCCTTGAAAGAAGCATGGCATAGAAATCTTTGTCACTAGAGAGTTTCAGATAACAAGTAGGGAAATGCAAATCAGTGGAAATCAATCTTGGGAACTTATTCCAGCTATTTTTATCTTAATATTTACTTTCTTTTTATTATTCCTAAAGATTTATTTATGTATTTTAGAGACAAAGAGAGCACATGTGCAAGTGGGAGGGGCAGAGGACAGAATCTCAAGCAGACTCCCTGCTGAGCCAGGAGCCCAACCTGGGGCTTAATCTCAGGACCCTGAGATCATGACCTGAGCCAAAACCAAGAGTCAGATGCTCAACCAACTGAGCCACCCAGGTGCCATTAACTTTCTTTCTAGATATGACCTCATCATAGATTTCTCCTATCACAGTTTTCTTGCTTATTTGGTCTGATAATTAAGGTAATTTTTGTATCAGCATACCACTTTTTTAAGGAATGGAATCAAAGGCACCTCACTGAACATGGAATCATCCTCACCGTCTTGCTTAAGTCCTTCAAACCAAAAATGGGAAAACTAAGCTTAGAAACCATCTTGGAAAGGTCAGTCAGCTTTGATTTCTCAAAAAAGAAATTAAAAAAACGAAGAAAGGAACCCTAAGGAAAATGGAAGAGAAGGGAACCTTGCCGCCTTCCTGATAATTCAAGATTGTTAACCAAAGCCTTCATACCTCTAATCACTGCCTCCCCCACATGCCTTCTTTTTCCCAGGCATCAGAGGAGGGCAAATTAGATCATATATTTGAAGTACTTGGTCTCCTTGTAGGAGAGGGGTCATATAAATCTTCAGTGTTGTCACTTTCTATTCTCTCCATGCCTTTGACCTTAGCTCACTGAAAGTAATTTATAACTGGTTGTAAGGGCACCTGAGAACAGCTCCATCCACCTCACAAGTAAAGAGCCTGAAGCTGGAGCACTTGGCAGTCACACTCACTTGACCAGAGAACGCCCTCCACTGCTTGAGTAAACATAATTATAAAGACAAGAGCAGCTGTGACATGCCACGAGGTGGCAGCCAGTAAGCTACTGCCCAACCTCATGGGTTAGAAGGCTCAGTCAGAAGGCTGCCTCCCCCTTTATCAGGCAACCTTCCCCTCACCTGCCCAAATTTACCAGGTGAAAGGAAAGTCAGCTTTGTTACAGGAAGGACAGACTTGTGGCAACTCTGGAGTCCTACCCACATCCTGGGTAGCCGGCTCCACTGGAATGTGTTGCTGCAGTTTTTTGGTTTTGTTTTGTTTTTCTTTTCTTTTTTTTTAAAGATTTTATTGATTTTATTTGACACAGAGAGAGAGATTACAAGTAGGCAGAGAGGCAGGCAGAGAGACAGGGAGAGAGACAGGGAGAGGAGGAAGCAGGCTCCCCGCTGAGCAGAGAGCCCGATGCGGGCCTCGATCCCAGGACGCAGAGATCATGACCTGAGCCGAAAGCAGAGGCTTTAACCCACTGAGCCACCCAGGCGCCCTGTTTTGTTTTTCATTCACTGAGTCCAGAGACTCAAGAAGGGAAAATAGATGCCGACAGTTCTCCTGAGAAAACTGATAAAATAAGTAGCAACTAAGAAAAAAAAATCAGGTATATTAATTCCTGGTCTCATATAGCGTCATCATTTTCACCCAGTCATCCAGGTCCTAAAGTCCCATCTTCCTTACACCCCCCAGATAGCTACAACAGTCTATCATTTGTGTCTCCTGAATACTCCCTACTTCACCCCTTGGTCTGTTTCCTACAGCTGTTGACTTCATCTGGACCCAGTAACCTGTTTTCCACAGGTCCTCAGAAGACTTCTGTGTAGTAGAATTTCTTCCAGGGCATCCATGTGATCAATCCCTTGTGTACTTCAAAAAACAGAGAAATTCTAAGAGGTGTGGCATTGAGGCAGAGTAGTCTGGGAGTTCAGCAAAGGAGTTAGGGACAGCTATGAAGAAGAGGGGACAGCCAGAGCACTTCCTGCTGTCACAGGCTTGGGGATGGGAGTGACTCTACCTCAGCCTCCAGGAAGGAGGTGTGAAGTGTAATGACTATTCACACACCCGCCTAAAGTGTCTCCATGGCCCCCAGATGTGCCTCATGAGACAGAGTAGCACTCAGGATCTAATCTCAAAATACATTTTCAGCCTCGCCCTTTATTTCTCCCACAGAGTCACCCAACACTCTAAATAAAATTGAAAGCCTATGGTCTTTGAGGCTTTTTTGCTCACATCATAATTGTTCCCAGGATTACTGTTTCACTCCCCCAACTGGGAAACTCTATTTGGTCCTTGCAATTTTCATGAAAGGACAACTTCCACTTTTGAGGTCTTCTTAATGCACAGTCACCTGCCTCTATACATTTATTTATGCTTTTTCATCTACATGTTGCTTTTACATGATTTTTTTTAAGATTTTATTTATTTATTGAGCAAGAGAGAGAGAGAGCATGAGTAAGGGGAGGGTCAGAGAGAGAAAGAGAGAGCATCCCTGGCAGACTTCCCAAAGAATGCAGAGCTTGACACGGGGCTCAATCTCACCACCCATGAGACCATGACCTGAGCTGAAACCAAGAGTCAGACCCTTAACTGAGCCACCCAGGCGCCCCAACATGATTCTGTTTCAATATTGTTATTATGCATTTGTTTTCTCTACTAAACTGAGTTGTCCCTCCTAGGTTTATTAATTATGTTATTCCTGGCATCCAGCACCACTACTGGAATACAGTGGCATAACACACTCTTTTACTCAAGGAAACTACATCCCCTGAAGGATGACAAAGAGGGAAGTGAGGAAAAGAGGAAAGCAAGCATGAATACTTGAAGAACGAAGGATTTATTCTCCCCATTATTCCATGCTGTGAGTTAATGCTGCATAGCAGGGAGAAGGGGCAGGGGATATGATGTTGGGATCATGTCTTCAGAAGATATGCCGAATACCTTCAATATACCAAATCAACATGCCAACATCTCCACTTCCACCCCCTGCCTTCCACTGTATCTCACCAAAAGAGTTTGAGTATAACATGGATTCAAATCGGACATGAAAGCAAAGCTAATAATTATGTGGTTGGCTGTAGCTTAAGTAGTTGTCTTATTTGGGAAAGTTTAGTTGGTTACTTGTGATTGCTTGTTCTTATTTTCTTTATCAGATTTGAGTGCACTGACTCTGTCTCAGGTGTTGGTTTGTTTCTATAAGCTGCCAAGGTATTAGAACCAGCCCAGTCTAATAGCTCCCTTATTTAGCAACTAAGAGTGCTGTGTCCTATATTCAATCTAGCACTCTCTCTCCTTTTACCTCAGTTAATGGATTCACTGCAATAGAATTATTTTAAATTTATAAAGTACCTTATAATTTGCCAGAATTCAAAAAAATCATGGAAATGAAAATTTCCTAAAGCCAGTATTTAAGCCAAATGTCTTTAGTTGTATTTATCATCCATTTTTAATCCTAATCTCCACTATTTATAGTATCTGCAACAAGCTGAAAGTATGACATAGATACTTTATGTGAAATATTTAATACAAAATTTTAAAAATATGATAATCTCAATCTTTAAGAAACCAAAATTCAGAAATCACTTGCCTGGCTTTTCACAGCCAGTAGCAAAACCAGGACTCAAACTCAGGTTGTTCCCAGTCCAAACCATTTGTTTTCCTTCTTTCCCTTTGCCACCTTCCTATAACCAATGTCGATGTCAGGCCCTATGTCTTCAGTCTTCCAAAACCACAATCACTATCATGATTCATTTCAACTTCATTATTTTTAAAAAATTCAGTTTCCATGGAAAACACTTCCCTCCCACCCACTGGAGGATTTATAATCCAGCTTTCAGTACCAAAGCACATTTCTCTTCTTAGCCAAATTAATTACAAGCTTTGATTAAGAGCATATGAACATGTCCTGCTCCAATCTGCATAGCAGAGGTGTGCTATGTGGTTGAAATACCAGGTTTTAAACTACTCATCCATTAGTCAAACTCACTAAAAAGACAGACAGATTAGTGCCTCGGCACTTTTAAAGTACTTTGCATGTTTGAGTCTATTTTATTTGCTGAGCATATATTTTAAGCTATATGGGCATAATTTCATTGACAAAGTCAGTGGGATCTACTTTCCCCTATCAGCACTGCTGGGGGCTTCGTTTAGGGTCTTTCCTCTTGCATGGACAACTGCATTTATCAATCATTAATTCACTTAGCACCCACTAACGTAAGCCTGCTTCATGGCAGAAATGTGTATACGAGCTCTCCCACTTCGCCTTCAAATCATCATGCAAGATGTTCCCCGTTCCCACCCCCATTTTATGTCCATCCGAGTCAGGAAATAACTTACCTATCATTACTCAACCTGGCAGAGGCAGAGCTAGATTTGAAAAAGGAGCATTCTCCTGGCTTTTCTTCATACCTTAAAGCAGGGGTGCTCTGAGCTCTTGACTGGGGAAAGAATTCCTGCAGTGAAGAAGAGGAAGAAGTACTAGGACACACCCTCTGCTGTTGACCATTGACCATGACCAGTCACCACTTTCACTGGTGGTCTCTATATTTACCCTTACAAGTGCCGACTGTCAGAGACCAAAGAGGAAAAGATCTCTGAAGGCAAGGGTACTTAGACCATGGAAGAAGGATAAGAGTTAGCAAGGTGCAGAGGACCCGCAGAGCACCTTGATGAGTGTTGACAGGTTGACAGAGGGGAGGTGACATTACTGTGTTTATGATCTTCAGAGGCATTCGGCTAGTCACTTCCACCTGCATTACTTAAACCTCACAGATCCACCATGTTATCCATCTCACCTCAGGGATGAGGTCACTAAAGATAGGAGAGAACAACTATCTTGCTTCAAATCATACAGCTGATAGGTAGTAAAAACAGAAGCAAAATCTGAATAATTGTCTACAGTGAGTCAGTTTCTGGGTACTGGGGAGAAAAAGACAAATGGTACTATGAAGCTTTGTGTAGGTGTTGGGGGGGTGGGGGAAGCAGCCAAATAGTCGCAAAGAAGCACACAGAGTTTGTTAAGAAAACACAGAACAGGGACTCCAACCCAGACTGAAAAGTCATGGAAAGCTCCTTTGAAAGGTTCCATGAAAAGGATGAGGTGTCTTAGTCCAGTTGAACAGAATGTGTAACGTGAAGTATGTAACCTTGAGTGAAGGAATTGTGCAGAAGGTCCAGGAACGTTAGCCCACTAGTTTGAGCAATTTCTAGAGCTTTTAATCTCTTCTTAGGAAGTCCGAATGTCATTCTGTAGGCAGTATGGTGACCTTGACAATCATAAGGGAGGGGAGGGCCTGCATCCACCAGATTTTCCAATTTAGTATCTTAAGGGACACTCTAGTTCTTATAAAATAAAGGCAGGATTCTAGAATGGAGAATGCAATGACACATTTTCAGATTCAGATTATAAGGTGGGGGTACATGTGATGACCAGGTTGGGGTTAGACATATTTTTTAATATGCCCAACACAGTACCCATGTATAATTGGTGCTTTATAAATGTTAAGATGATTTGGACGACAATATGAATAGGATTCATCTTAGGCTGAATTTCTCAGGAGCAGAGGCAGAAAGAAGGGTTCTTGTTCAAGTGATTGATGGGGGAGAGGCGCTGAGGAGAAGGGTGTGAGGGAAGCAGGGCAGGAGAAAGAGCTCAGCAAGGATGTGGTCTCCCTGGGAGACAGGCTTCAGTCTGGCCCCACGTGGAAGCACCTGAGCACAGACTGGAACCGGGTGTTCTACCCACCTTAAGGCAGGTGTTCGTATTGGGCTGGGAGCAAGAGAAGGGTCAGCTCTGACTTGTTGGCAGCTGGGAGAAAGGCAGAGTGGCTGGTAAAGGATCTGAAAGGGTACAGAGAACTTCCACTAGAGCAGTGATCTTCAAGGTTCACCACACTGGGAATATCTTAGAAATGCATATTCTTGGGCCCCACTCACACATGCTGAACCTCAAGCTCTGGGGAGCAAGGCCCAGTCAACTGCTGTACCGTGCTCTCTAAATGACCGGGATCACTGTAAAGCTGGAGAAAGCACCGCACCACAGATCCGGTCCTAGGTTCTCTCAGACTCCTCCTCCCTTCCTGGGGCTCAGACAATTTTTTGTTCACAGAGCCCCTGAAAGAAGAAAATCTGACCTTGACCTAACATGGCAAGAGAGGGATGTCAGGAAAAAGAAATGTCATTGTAGCACTGGGTATACTCAATGCTTATGAATTTCTGGGTATCCTCCATAATAAAATCATTATAGAATTCAGCCAAATTTAAGAGCCTAAACTTTACTGTTAATAGAGAATAGCTTACTCTGTATACCTTTGAGAACAGAATAATAAAACTTAGACATCATACAAGATTTTTTTTAAAAAAATTGAGGTAACTGGGTATAGTAAAATTACTGCAGCTATCATTTATTAAGTATCTATTATGTGCCAGGCGCTTAATTATATGACACATAGAAATCAGTGCCTTACGTGGATTAGAGAAAGGCATTCATTTGCCTATAATTTTGAGTAAGTCTCAGACGCTGGTATCACTTTTTAAAAGAATAGATTTGTATGAGTAGAAGAATTTTCAAGGATATGAACTACATCACATTTGGGGTACAGAAATTTACCTGGACTCTTTTCTCTGTGCATGTGTTTCTCAAAAATGCAGCCACTTGAACACCTGATACTGAATGGCCTACTGCATCTCTAGATCTTGACCCCAGGACTCCCAACCTATAGCAAGCTGAGTGATTGCTACCATGCACACATAGTCAAGGGCCACTCAACTACTCCATGTTGTTCCTCTAAGTCTCACAATAAAACTAGGATCCTGCAGAAGCATGTGCACCTTCCAGAAGCCTCATTCCAACCTGGGATAGATGACTACGCTCTGCAGATGGCATGGAGTGGGCTTCTGCAGGAGGGGTGAGGAGCAGGGGGTGTTTGATTTGATGACCTCATAATGGCCAGCTGTACCATTCTTTGATTTTATAAGTCCAACCTCTCAAACTTCCTGGAGAGCTATTATGGATTAATGTTGTGTCCCAAAAAGATATGTTGGGGTTCTACCCACTGAATGTCAGAAGGTGACCTTATTTGGAAATAAAGTCATAGCAGGTGCAATCAGTTTAAATGAGGTCATCATCTAGAAAGGTGGCCCTTGACCCAGTATGACCCATGCACTTAGAGGAAGAGGGAAGACATGAGGACAGACACGGAGAACACCATAGAAGGACAGAGTAGAGATGGAAATGAGACAGCTGCAAGCCCAGGAATGCCAAGGATTGCCAGCTACCATCAGAAGGTAGGCAGAAGCAAGGGAGGGTTCCAGCCAGAGTCTCAGAGGGAGCTATGCCCAGATGACCACTTAACTTTCGACTTCTAGGCCCCAGAACAGTAAGAGAATAAATTTCTGTTGTGTTACAGCAGCTCTAGGATATTAATTTCTTACAGCAGCCCGAGGATATTAACATGACAGTTAATGATGGGGAAATTTAGTGCTTCCTTCTCTCATTTTTCAGAGCTTAAACTATTTTTATTTCTTGACTAAGAGAGCCTAGACTTGAAATCTCTGGGACTGAACATAACACGACCAAATCAAAATAGTGTCTGTCTTCAGAGAATGTTAATGAAAGTTGTTTGAATCCTCTGGCCTCCCCTCCCCCACTGTCGCCATAGGAATCTCTTCCGGGAATTCTCTCTCTCTCTCTCTCTTGCTTCCTTTATTGTGAAGAGAAGTTTCAGGGCACAAATACCCCTGCTGTATAATCCTCCTCCAAAGGTGATGCAGAGGACACACTGAATTGCATCAAAACCAGCAATTTCGGGTACAGGATAGGTCATCAGTCTTTTGGGGGAAATATATATATATATAAATATAATATTTATATTTTATATTTTATATGACATTTAAAAACACTGCCTCTGAGTAGCTCTTGCCAGTTGGAAGGGCCAAATCTCAAGGCTAGAAGCCTTTCGATGTTGAAATGTCCGTGTTGCCTGACAGGACCCAAACATTTGTAAATCAGCAATTGAAGCTAATACTGATCTCAGGAGGCGAGGCAAGGCCAAACTCCCACTTCCGTCAGCTCAAAATAAATGTTACTTCTTCTAAAGGCACATTTAGAGCCTGAATCCCAGGATGAATCAGACCAAGTGTTCTTATTTCGATAATAGTGAAATCAGGCCTTAGAGAATTGTTAGTCAGCAAAACTTAATTTTGGTAAGACCACGCTGCGGGAAAGGAAATGAAGAGATCTGAAACCAGATTTAGACCTGCCAGAGACCAGGAACAGCAAGGTACAGAGCAGAAAGATGAAGCTATGCTCCTCTTGCCTGATGTGAGCAGAAGGGAAGCTGGAGTAAGTAGCACAAAAAGAAGGATCCACTCAATTTTCGCAAAGTTCCGTGAGCTCCTTCGACTACAAGATCATCCTCGGACACCGTCCTTCCACTTCCGTCTTGCAGGTACCACTCCACCTCATGGCTTTCCTGTTTCTCTTGGCTGCAATTCCTCCAGCAAGCCTCCTGCTCATCCCCATGGCAGACACCCCTTCCTGCATGGTCTCCGAAGCTGCAGCCCATCATGTCTTGACAACCTTCTGGGATCTTGGCTACAGAGGTGTTCCTCCAACAGCCCCCTGGAAGCTCAGGGCTACAGCTTCTTTTCCTGAAGATTCTTCAGTATGAAGATGGGCGAAAATGACTCCGGACAAGGAAGACACTCGGTGCATCCCAGCCTTGTCGGTCACCAGATGTAGGACAAAAGAAAGTCATGGCAGGAAGTGCTAGTCCCTCTGTCTTTCCCTAACTCACATTTCTCCAAGCCCTCCTAGGGTAATTCCAGTTATGAAAAACAGACATTAAATAACCAACGGATAGGAACACTGATCTGTGCTTTTAAAATTACCTTATTGAAATTCTTCCTAGTCCTAAGACAGATTTCTTTGGATCTGGCTTCATTTCATTTGGTGCTGTCCTCAGCTTTAAAACTCTGATAGAACTCACTGAGCAAATACCAGTGGCTCCAAATGGTTAGGAACCGTCAAAATTAAGTCCGTTCATTGTGGAAGGATAGAGCACGTCCTCGTTCTTTCAAGTAATTGAGGTAGTCTATATCCTACTTTACTGAATAGATCTGAAAGAAGATAGGAACCATAAAAGATCTAAAATTACTTTCATTCTGTTATTCTCTGATCAGAGTATCTTCCAGGCAGTGTGCCAGTCTATGGGAATAAAGTCATGAAAAAGACCCTCCATTTGCCCTTAATGTGCAAATATTAGTGGAAGAGAAATACAGTGAAGAGAACGGGCTATTACAGAGAAAACCGTGTGAGGAGAGGATGCAGAGGAGATGGATAAATAACTCTGCCCAAAGGTTTGCAAAGTTGTGGTCCTGAAAGAGGACCAAAGGTTTGCAAGGTATGGACGGACACAGAACAGGAGGAAAGCTATGGGGGGGGGGAGGTGTCTGTTAGGATGGTGGGGGCAGGGGAGACAGGGAATGGGGAAGGAGAGGTTAGGTCCCTAGTTAAAAGAGGGAGCAATATCCACTGCATTGGCAGAAAACAATAAAATGTCCGAGGTGGGTGAGCAAAGTATAAATGAGGAGAATAGAGAGCTTGGACAAGTGCTGGAGTATGCAGACTCTTCCAGAATAAAAGCTTTAAGTTTTCTCTGGCAATGGAAAGTCATTCATGGGTTTTCAACAGGAGTGAAGAATCAGATAAAGTTTTGATAATTTCTTTGCCAACAACATGGAAAATGTTTTAGAGGGAACGCACCTGGGTGTGGGGTAAGAGGCTTGTTAAAATACTCTTGCAACTACCTAAGGAGCAGAGAATAAAAGTCTGGGATACAGGGTCAGGTCTGAATAGGCAGTGCCACAAGCCTGCCTCTCTGCAAACTGTTAACACAGTGAACTAATCTGGGATCAATTTGCTAGAAGGACAAAAAAAGAAGAACCAAAGATAGAGACGTCCTAAGAAAAAGAAATGCTTTTCTCAACCCCTACTCCTTTCTAGGGAAGTGACAACACCAGCATGAATAGAAGACTGAGTTAAAAAAAACAAAACAAAACAAAACAAAAAAAAACCAAAAAACCCTGGGGCACCTGGGTGGCTCAGTGGGTTAAGCCTCTACCTCCGGCTCAGGTCATGATCCCAGGGTCCTGGGATCAAGCCCCACATTGGGCTCTCTACTCAGCAGAGAGCCTGCTTCTCCCCCTCTCTGCCTGCCTCTCTGCCTACTTGTGATCTGTCAAATAAATAAGTAAAGTCTTTAAAAAAAAATCTTGATAGCTTCCAGACCAATTTTCCAATGGAAAGGAAAAATCGTTTTAAATATTAACTGATATTTTTTTCCTGTCCTATAGTTTTACCTTACATGCCTTACATTAAATTGTTTGAAGGTAAGACTTATGACCATAAAAAAGGGAGGTCCCAAAAGACTTCAGCGAGAACTGCCTTTTTTTTCATTTAACATATTCTCTCTTTTTTTTTATGTTATGTTAGTCACCATACAGTACATCATTAGTTTTTGATGTAGTGTTGCAAGATTCATTGTTTGTGTATAACACCCAGTGCCTTTTTTAAAAATTTAAACTCGATTAGCCAATATACAGTACATCATTAATTTCAGATGTAAAATTCAGTAATTCATCAGTTGTATATAACACCCAGGGCTCATCACATCATGTGCCCTCCTTAATATCCATCCCCCAGTTACCCCATCCCCCCACCCACCTCCCCTCCAGCAACCCTCAGTTTGTTTCCCTACAGTAAAGAGTTTCTCATGGTTTGTCTCCCTCTCTGATTTCTTCTCATTCAGTTTTCCCTCCCTCCCCCTATGATCCTCTGTGCTATTCCTTTTATTCCACGTGTGAATGAAGTCATATGATAATTGTCTTCCTCCGACTGACTTCTTTCGCTCAGCCTAATACCCTCCAGTTCCATCCATGTAGAGAACCACCTTTTACACCCTTGACTTCTGGGGCACCTGGGTGGCTCAGATGGTTAAGCATCTGCCTTTGGCTTGGGTCATGATCCCAGGGTCTTGGGATCGATCCCTGCTCAGTAGGGAGCCTACTTCTCCCTCTCCCTCTACTGTTCCCCCGGCTTGTGCTCTCTTGTTCTTTCTGTCCAATAAATAAAATCTTTTAAAATTTAAAAACAAACAAAAACCCTTGACTTCCTAATTCCATCTTGAAAGCCTAGGGCACAGAGGCAGTAACTAACCCACTGTTGCCCAGTCTGTAGGAAAAAGTTGTGTTGTTTTCCAGATATATTTCTGGCTTTTTGATCACAACTCAAGCAGATCTATGACTTTATAGCCACTCTTGGTTTTAAGAGCAAGTCCTGTTTTCAAGACTAAGGCTTCCTTTTTGGTACTACAAATGTCCATCTAAGCATAAAAAAAAGGTCCTTTGTCTTATCCAGACCAAAGCTTTATATTCTGTCCATCCCTAACCCAACTCAGGGACCTACAGTGGGTAAGAGAAAAACACCTCCCTCTTCCCACTGAGGCTCTTACTGAAAGAGGAGTAGGAATATAGGAAAGGGGCAAACATTCTTACCATTTATTGGGTTTTGTTCCCATGGCCCTCTATAGTTGTGCTGGCTAGGCAGTGATGTCCACCCTGTGGCCGGTGTCATACGCTTGTCCTTTCAAGGGGTCCATGTGTGGGTTTTCCAGAATCCTTTGTGAGAATCTCTTCTCTGCACGAATTCTTTGCATTGACATTTGGACCATTAGGCAATCACTCCCTTTTCAATTTCTGCCCCTAGGAACATAGCCCACAGATGCCCCTTGTCCCTGAAGGACACCCTATTGGATAGCTAAGAGATGGTTCATTTTGCTCCTTTCTTCAGTGTCCATTTGGACTACTCTCAAACATCCTGCTGCACCAAACAGTGGGAGGGGAGTCTGCCCTTGGATGCCCTGTTTCCTCACCCTGCTAGCACGGTGGCTCCAGTGACCTGCTGCTTCTGGGCTAGAAGCAGGCACCCATTTCTGTGGTTTTCAGGATGCTTGTATTAAACTCCTTAGGAATAACCTGGGAGTGCTAAACTTTGATGGACTTCACTGTAGTGACGTGTGAGTTTTGTAGGTCAGCAACATCTGCCCAGGAAGAGTGGTCTCTTTTTGCTGACCTCCTAGAACTTTCTGGATGATTCTCTTGGAGAACACCATCCCTCCCCTTCCTTGGGGAAAAGGTTAAAGCTTCAGATATGACTACTACTGTAAAGTTTTCTGGTCCTCTAACCAATTCCCTAGGAATTTCCAGTCTCCTATTTTCATAGGTTGTTTGGGGAAGGGAGGATGGAGGAATCACAAGACTGGTCTGGCAACCTCTTCAGGAGCCCTGGAAGAGCTAACTGGCAGCAACTTGGTGCTCTATTTAGAATGTCATAGCACTTAGCTTTCCAGGTTTGGGGCTTCAGCCAAAATTCCAAGACAATAGGAAAAGCCTCATTCAATATCCTTTTTTTAACAACTTTGAAAATTGAAAAAGACTCTCGTTATGATCATTGTTGATTTTAGCTCTTTAAGAACTACAGTACTCAGAATGTAGAGTTCAGCTTCAACCACAGAGAAAGGAAGAGGCAATGCTGACTCAAGTGCTATGTAGCAACTAGACGAGGAAATGAGAAGGTGACCTTCTGTACTGAACATGGGTAATGGGGAAAACTCTGGGACGAGATAGAAGTGTGTCTGCATGTGTGAGGGTTGGCTGGGGAACTAGTCCCTGCTCCACTTTTGGGGTCAAAACCTTGGGAAGGAAGAGGTTAGAAAATCTTAAATAATGTTGGAGGCTCTCAAAGCTGAGGAGGTTTATCTCTCTTGGCTTGGGGTATAGCTCCGAGCTTTACAAAGAGCCAGAGGGTAGAACAGAAAGAGCTACCAAGAGACCCAGAGGAAGTCCTGTGGAGAACCCTGCAGCCCTGTCACAGGGGAGCATCCAAGAGTGTCTGAATGTGCTGGCAGATAGGAAGAGCACTCCAGGTTGGGACAAGGAGACCAGGGTGTGTTACAATTGGAGGCCGTGGTGAGGGTGCAAGCGATGATATGGTCCCAGAAGGGACAAGGGTGTGACCAAGACTGGGAAGGATAAGATAACCTGGGGAGGTGGCTCACAACATAGAATGGGTCGGGACTCTATGCCTACCTCCCTTCACATCATGCTCCTACCACAACCAGGAAAGAGCATAGACTTCTCCATCAGGATATTTTCCCCGGAGAACAGAAGGAAAGGGGAGGGAATGGGAGAATTAGAACTGACATAGTAGTTATCTACCTGAGATTGGATTTTAAATAAAAATGACTGACTTAACCTCACTTTGCAAGATTAGATGGCTCATGAGCTAAGTTGAACTCAGATACTGAGAAACATAAACATGTCCTTTGGTTACTCCAGACTGTATAACTAGGCATTCGCCTTCATACTCAGTTTTAAAGATGGTAGATTGAAAATGGTGGCAGGAGACTGGGCACCTTAGAATGTAAATAGAGTTTGCAATGAAGCCGGATCTCTATCCTGATTCTAATCATTGCCTTAAACCAGAAGGGGTAATTTCTAGAACCACCATGGGCTGATTTGGAGTATTTAAAGAAGAAAGCATTTTGCCAACACATTTCCTTTGGATGTGACGAATCCTGCCGTGCCACAGCCAAGCCCTGCAAACAAAGCCAAAAGCCAAATCTCTAAATAATGTGTTCCTTTCCTTAATCCCCATCTACTTGGACACACATCCACGTTCATTATAATTGGCATGAGAACACCTGGAAGGTTTATAAGCCTCATCTGCAGCAATGAAAGATACTGCTTTGGTAGAGAAGCAGAATACACGCTCATTTAGCAAGGAGGCTCTAGAGTTGGCACGCGGGGGATCAAATCCAGAATCTGTAATTTACTCAATATACAACCTTGAGCAAACTGCTTAAATGTTACATGCCTCAGTTCCTCCTTTTATAAAGTAAGGCTGTTTTCTGTAGTTCTCTTGAAGTTCTCATAAATCTTAAGCCAACATAACTGCGTCCAGGCCCTTCTCCATCAGGTCAGATATTCAAGTTTAGGCTGGACAGCCACATGGTGGGGATGTTGCGTTGGACTGAATCACTGGTGAGATCCTTGCCAACTCCGAACATCCTTTGAAAAAGAAGGCTCGGTGCCAAGAACAGAATCCACTTCGAGATAAACCCAACTGGCTCCCATTTGGAAAAGGAGGCCAAAGACATACAATCTATTTAAAACGGAGATAGAAATGGGCCAAGTCCCCCTTCTTGTTGACTCAGCAGCTGGAGAATCGTGGCAAGTGCACTGGATTTAGTCAGGAGACCTGGGCTGGTGCCCTAGCGTTTTGCTCAGCTGTGCCGTCTTCGGAAACCCGGGTAATACATACGGATTGCAGTTTCTTCACTTGTAAAATGGGTGTAAAAACTTTTTCCCCCCCTTAAAACGTACTCATGAGGATTAAATGAGCCAATGTGAAATTGCTTTGAAAATGGTAAATCACAGGATGAATATAGGTATTATCATTTCCAGAGTTCAAATTACACTATACATCATTAGTTCTGCAAATAACATATGTAACCTCAGACCCTGGCTGAGACTAAGCTATTATTTTAAACATCATGATGGGTGTAGAAACTGGAAAAACTGCCATTTCAAAAGTTCTTGCATATTTTCTCTACTACTCAAGAGTGGAAACTCCAATTTACCTTTAAGGCAAGCAGTGACTTTGTTCTGAACAAATAAAAATAAACATAAAAACAAAAACTAAAACAAAAGGCACAGCACTGGGCCATATATATTTATGCAAATATAAGCAGATCTCACCTATTGTTTTTAGGAATAATTGTCATTCTCAACGTGAATGTTGATGTCTCAGACTAGTACTTGACTGTGTCTTCCCTAAATAAAACAAACATATCTTTCTTTCTTTTTTTTTTTAACAAACATATTTTTTATCAAAGCTTTTCTCTATAAATTTTCACTTCAGTATTTATGGGCACTAACTCTACACCAGGCAAGTTAGAGCTGACAAGGCAGACATGTCCCTCATGGTGTTCACTGGCTGTAATACAGGAGACAGAGAAAATAAGCAAAAATGACACAAATAATTTCTAAAGAAAGTGTCCTAAAGGCAATGAGGAAGTAAAAAGTGCTACTAAGAATCCGTAAGCAAAGGACCACTAAATGTGGAATTGGGGAGATTTTCCTGAGAAAGTAATATTTAAGCAGAGCCTGGAAAGATGGGGAGTTACCTAGGTGTGAGATGCCAGATGAAAACAGAAATGTTTCTCTGTTGTTCCTTTGAAGATAAGTGGTTCCTCCTACCCTGGTGAATTTAGACAACTCTGTCTATAAATAATTGCTATTGATAGTAAGTTTTGTGTGTTCTTTTCTGGGTGGATATGAACAGAAGAAACAAGTCAAGGTGAAAAGGATTCTCTGAGGACAAGGATATGCCGCCATATTTTCTCTCTGATCCTGGAGAAGGTGCTGTAAAAAGAATTAGACTGGGCTCAACATTGACTGGACATCACATCCTTCATGTGTGGCTTTATGGGATGTACCCTTGTTGGTTTGTCTTATTGTCGCCACTTGGTGTCCAAAGTCAAGGTCACTCCCTAAGTAAGACTGGCTTTTTGCTTTACGTGAGTGAATCAGCTCACTGTGTCATCCTGTGGAAAGGCTGATCCTGGGAAAGAAAACGAAGATTCACATTTTGCACCTTTGATCAAAGTGTTGTCCGGGCTAGAACCTGAAACCTGAAAATAAGCATGACCTCACGTGGTTATTATGAGGCATTCTTGGAGATGAGCTTTCCTTCTTTCTTCCCCCATCTTTTAATACATCCTTACTGAACTTCAAAGCCGGGTCTTGGCTGTGCTCTGTCGAAACAGTGGGACTCTCTCCTCCATACTTGGGAAGGTGAAGAGGGGTGTCCCCCTTCTGGAGCCCAGAGCAGCGGGGGCAGCTGTGTCATCCATAGAAGCCAAGTGTGTCCGGCAACCAGGTGATCACACTAGCATTCGGAAGTGTGGTTACAAAGCTGCATTTTACCCTGGATTTGTCATTCCTATAAAGCAGCTGTGGCTAAGAAACCTCCTACTTATT
Source organism: Ailurus styani (assembly GCA_002007465.1). Classification (NCBI taxonomy): domain Eukaryota; kingdom Metazoa; phylum Chordata; class Mammalia; order Carnivora; family Ailuridae; genus Ailurus; species Ailurus styani. Next base: position 34,536 of record LNAC01001025.1, on the reverse strand, counting down.
CTTTTGTGTTCTGTGAGACAGCCTGCTGCAAAGTAACATCCTTCTCCGAATGACTTCAGTAAGACTCACAGATGCTCCCTTGTTTATATATGATAAGACCAGACACAGAACCTGCAAATTCCCATTCTTTGTCTCATAAACGATTGCCTCTGATGCTTTCCACACACCCCCACCTTCAATCAGAACAAAGTGCTTGTTAATCCAATTCTGGTTAAGTCTCTTTCCTCCCTAACTCTGAATTCTGACCTTAGCCTGAGCCAGCATACGGCCTCTCTTTAATTCACACCCACTCCCCAGGGACAGGCTGGCCTCAGAACACAACTTTCTGAACCACCTCTTCATCCCACTTCCACACACCAGGTTATTTCTAGCCTTGTTTATTTTCCACAAAAGAAAAAACTCTCTCCGCCTAAACCTTGATCATAAACCTTGCTGATCTATTGTGACAATAAGTAGAACTCTCTGACCACATGATTAGAAAACTAATCCTTTAAATAATCCTCAAAACAATCCTTCCTCATAAAGTCTCTCTTTACTAAGTCCAGATTTGTTTCTTTTTTGATAGTGATGAGAAGAAAATAACTCCCAAGCGCAAAAATATGTGGGACCCCTTTCAGAACACACAAGTTAGCATCCTGGAGAGGCGTCGGAAAGAACGAGAAGGAAAGTCTGAAGAGGGACAATTAGGTCAGAAGTTTTCATGTTATCATAATTTTAGTATTAAATATGAAATGTACTCTTATTTTGGGAACAGTTTTGAGGAACAGGACATTTGGGTTACATATAAAATAATTTTTAATGGGAAAAACACCACAGGTAGCAGAATCCAGCCAGTTTAGAGCAAGCAATTCTTTCTCAGATATCGGAAATTGCTCTAGCATTAAAAGCTAGCCTATTATGAAGAATATGCAGTTAAGGAATAAAGTCCTTATCTCCACAGGCAAATACTCTGCCGTTGGCTAGGAGTAATTCCACTCTTCCTACCTGCCAGGAAATGCAATTCCGAAATCTTTACTCAAAGGTGACCCCAAACACCACTGAGGAAGCTAAAGACCCAACAGTTCCTTCTATCATCACCATGTCTATATTCTGACCTTCTCTGGACACTGAGGTGCTGTCAATCTTCAATAAAAGCAGAATTATTAACATCTTAACTCTTAGATTTACTTATCAGTTAAACATGCAACAACCCTTTAGAGTAAGAAATGGTAAGAACAGCGGGGAAAGGCCAACCTCTGGAGTCAGACACATCGAGATTCAGATCCAAACTCTGCCACACATTTGCTCCGTGATCTGTCAGGAGAGCTAAGTGAGCTCTGCAAGCTCATCACTAATGCAAATGATAGCTGTATTAAAGCACTATTCTCAGGATTGGTAATCATGAAAAACGTTATGAAAAAGTGCTTGGTCTTGAGTAGATGATAACTGAAGATTAGTTTCCTCCTTTTATTCATGCGCACATTTTTGCTGCCTGGCCTTCCATTCTCCCTATGTAAAGTCCAACACAATGACTAGTATTCATTACTCATTAAAGCCAATTGTTTCACCAATTCTGAAATTATTGTTATTAGAGTGTAGATATGAAAAAATGAAATTAAGCTCAAACAACATAGGCATACTAAGCTCAACACTCAACACTAAAAAAGATTTCTAATGATTTTTCTTTTTTTTTTTTTTTTTGGTCTTCTTTCTATTTTCTCTAGGAATTAAATACTGGTTCCCATTCCTTCTTCCTGCTTCCCACGAAGCAACCAGGGCTGCCAAGCTTAGCTAGGCCAGGCCCAAAGAGGCAGCGAGGGCAGTGAGGCACACAGGACCCAGGCCAAGAAGGTAATTGAGACCAAATGAGTGACCAGAACTTGTGGGGTTGGGCAGAGGAGGCAGCCAAAGGGGTCGATATATTGATTCTAAAATGGCAGAATGAGCAAATAAGGTCATAAGGAACCATGTTCCTCACTGAAGAAGGGAGTTCAAATAGCACAGCTAGAATAATTCCTGTGGTTTTTGGATTCGAATTGGAAGTACTGGTGAATTTACACCAACTAACAGCATTAATGGACTTCAGTACAATTTGTACATAAGGAATATGTTGCCACGGGAACCCCCAAATTCCTGAAAGACATTAGGCTTGTTTTAATGTTGTGGGTGCTGGCAAGGTCAACGACTATTTTTGACAGTGTAAGTGCTATAGAGATCTACCCTGCTGTCTCTAGGGACCTCAGTTATGTAAGAAAGAACCCATCTTATACCCTCTTGATGTATGTGTGTGACATCATCAGTCTTGACATCTGAACCAGATGTGGCGTGGGGTTGCATCATGCCGCTATAGTTGGGTCATGGCACTTACAGTGGAGAAACCAGGTAGACCCCATCCTAACCATGTGATCTAGTTTCACAGCAGCAGCAACAGGGTAAATCAATATCATGTACCTCCTGATGTAATGAGCAGTGGAGGACACAATATCATTTCTGTGGTATTCGTGACAAACATGTATAACCTCCATCAAATATAAGGAAATGTCAAATCCAAAGGGAGGGATACTCCACAAAAGAATTGGTCTGTAGTCTTCAAAATATCATCATGAAAGAAAAGAAAAGATTGAAGAACTATTCCAGATTGAATGAGATTAAAGACATAAGTAAATGCAGCCTGTGATCATGGATTGTATCTCGGACTAGAGGGAAAAAATGGTTTTTGTTTGCTAGTTTGGCTAAAATTGTCCTGTTATTGGGACAATTGATAAAACTTTAACAGGATTTGTGTGCTGGATAGTAATATATCAATTTCTTGATTTAAATATTTTTGAGTGGTTACATAGAAAGTAACTTTTTCTTTTACAAAATACTGAAGTAGATATAAAGAGAGAGAGAGATGGAGGGAGAATGAGAGAGGAAGCAAAATGTAGTACAATGTTAATAATTAGAGACAGGGTAAGGGTTATAGGCATTTTGGCATCATTTTTGCACTTTATTGGTAAATTACACTTATTTCAAATTGAAAAGTTTAATCCTGATTAAATAGAACTTTAACTTCATCAGAATTCCCAATTCCAGAAAATGTACCATAATTAACCTGTCTGTAAGACCACATTAAGCAAATATTTCTTAAATAGGACCACAAAAGCATTAATCATGAAATGAAGATATGATAGAAATATGACTTCTTTAATATTAAGAATTGTCATTATGAGACATCAAGAAAGTTAACAGTCAATGTGCTGAGAAGGAGAAAAGAGTCACAATGTATATCTGGCAAAAAATTCGTATCCAGAATATATAAAGAACTCCTACAAATCAATAACAAGAAAGACAGAGAGTTCAATTTTTTTAAATTGAGAATTTGAGCAAGTACTTCACAAAATAGAATATCCAAATGGCCAGAGCACATTAGTCATCAGGGAAATGCAAACTAAAAGCATAACTATATATCACTACACACCCACAAGAATGGCTAAATACCAAGACCAATAATATCAAATGTTAACTGAAGATGTAAGGCATTGGAACTTTCACACATTACTGGTAGGAGTATAAATTACTCTACCCTTGGGAAAATGCTTTTGCATTATCTACTAAAGATGTAAACCCACATCTCTCCTATGACCTAGCAGTTCTATTTGTAGATACCCAAGATCAGTAAGTGCACACATCCACCAAAAGACAATACAAGAATGTCTATAGGATCTTCATTCATTTTATCAAAAAGCCATAAACAGCCCAACTGTTCATTAACATGAAAAACAATAAGTTGTGGTACAACCATTTACAAATGAACAAGAAGAGAATTACTGATACACATAGAAGCACACAGACAACCTAAACACAAGGACGTTGCATTGAAAAGAACTAGACACAAATGAGCACATACCATGTTTTTCCATTTATATGAAGTTCAAGAATAAGTAAAACTAGTGTATAGTATAGAAGTCAGAACATGTGCTACCTCTAGGGGAACTTGACTTTGAAGAGGTGTAAAGAACACTTCTGGGGTGATAAAAATGTGTATATCTTGATATGGATGGTAGTAACAAGGGTACTTATATTTATAAAAATTCATTGAGCTGTAAGCATATTAGAACACTACCTCTCTCTATATATTTTTCCCCTTTAAAGCCATATTTAATGTAGCAGTCATGTTGATCTGCCTAAAACTGAAATAGGACCATGTTACTCAACCTACATCTACCAATGGCTTCATATTGCTTAGAGGCTAACATCCAATCTCTTCAGCTGTGAAAGGCTCTCTGTGATCTGATCACCCCCAGACATACTCAGATATAAAAACTTGACTCACTAATCAGAACCTATATGAAGTAGATACATACTCTGTAAATGTTTGTTGAATGAATGAGTAACGAATGAATAAGTAAATATATGAATATCATTGATACAAGGGCAGCTGAATGTTCTAAGTAAGTTTCAAGTCATTTTTAGTTTGCAGCAGTAGGTTTGGAGAACAAGGAAGGCCCTTTGACTAGCTGTGTGCTCACTGCATTCGGCACTCACATTTTGTTGGGAACAAAAGTCTATTCTGCTGATATGTAGGTTTCCATCCAGATGTTGGCTCCACAGAAGCCTGAATAATAGAAAAACCTTGAGGCTAAGTCTGTTCCTTAAGTTTCCTTTGTTCGTATTTACATCTGGACAGAGACAAATATGCTTTTTTCCCATGTAAGCATAACTCCCAGGGAGCAAATATCCACCTCAATTGATTTCAAACCAGCTATGGAGAAACTATACAGTAGTTCATTAATGTAGTTTCCATCTCTCCCTACTCCCAATACATCTTACAGACAGTAAGATTTATCTTCCCATAACATTGATCTCCCTACCTCCTCCCTCGTCTTGCTTTAATATTCTCCCTCCCAGTTAACATGTTAGCATTTTAATAGCAGCATGCTAGTATTTAACAGGAACCTTTAATTTTTAGCCTATGTAGGAATGAACACTGGTGAAATTTTAGGGACCACGTATAGTAAACTGCTGTCAGAAATCATGAGAGACAGATGGTCAGAGAAGGGAATTTCTGTGTCAGACCACTTTGATTTTTGTTTGTGATTCTTAGAATATTTAGCTATTACTGTTAAGTGTGTCTCCTCTGAAAACTCCAGAAATAGTACCGCCCTGGCTTACCACTATGAATGGTGTTAAATTTGGCACCCCTGCATGATTGATTCTTCCCCACTAGACTATGAGCCTGGTAATAAAAACCCTATGTTCTTGGCTATTCAAATTCTCTCTGAATGTTGGCATTTGTTTTGAAACCCATCTTTGTGAATGTATCCAGAGCTGCTATGTTTATGTATAACAGGGAGTGAGAGAGGTGACAAAACCAAGATCGATGTCCTAGTAAATAGCCATGATTCCATGGACATTAAGGGGTATTTGCAATTTAGGCCCCATAATATGGCCTAATGCCCTATCATGTGTAGCTATTGATTTTCCAATAATAGGACAGCCCCAGAAAACCTTCCAGGGCTCAGTTCTCCCTGCTGCATCCAGCAAAGAACAAAAACCAGTCCTGTTTATAGGAGTCTAGCCTAGAGAATTGTCTTCTATCCTGGAGGCTGGAAGGAGTCTCTGGCTTATGAAATCACTTGCCGATGTTATTCCTGCATACCTCTCTTTGTCCATCTCTTCAAAAGTTAAAAACAACAACCACTTAACAAACAATATTAAGAAGAGGACTTTTGTGAGTTAGCAGTTAACAGTGAGGGAGCCCTGAAGAGAACACCTCCCCACCATTGACTTTTCTGATCAGAAATGATGTCCTGAAAAGACCCATCACCTTTTAATGCATGCCTAAAACTTTGCTGGAATGGCCTAGAGATTTCCAGGGCTTCTAAAAGCATGGGCACGGACTTTGGCTTTATTACAATTTAAAAGTTACCAAAAGGGCAGCCTTTCAGACACATACATACTTCCTTCACTTTGCTATTCTCAATGAGTTCTTTGAGAGTTTACCTGTTTGCTGTCTTTTCAGGGTCCCAGGTCATATCTTTGTTCTGCAAAGATTTTACCTACCCTTAAAAGACCAGATTAGCCTTATTCTCCCATAGCTTTATAATCTCACAACTCAAGCTTTTTGGCTTCCACCTTTAACTGTTTGAATAAATAATATGTTAAGAGTTCAAGGTCAATGGCTTAGTAATAAGTAGTTCTTACTGCTATATCCATGCTGGCCTTGTTTTGTGTTTCTCTAAATGGGCCCTTGTCCTATTTTTGTATGATTAAGCTTTCACTTTTTTTCTAAACTACACAAAAACAAAAATACAGGGAAACAGCATAAATTCACATTCTGATATTACTGCTGGCAAACTCTGTGACCTTGAGCATGTCCTCTTAACTTTGATGAGCATAATTTTCTCATCTGTAGTAAACCCTCCCCTGCCAAATCTGATAGGCTAAGGCAGTGGTTCTCAAATACTTGTTCTCAGGAAACTTTAAAGTCTTAACAACTATTATTGACCTCAAAGAGTTTTTCATTTCTTTAAATGGGGATTTTACCCATTAATATTTAGTTAGAAGCCAAAACCAAATTTTTAAAAATATTTATTAATTATTTTATAAATAAAAATTCCATTACATGTTATCATAAACATTTTTATGAACATAACTATTTTTCAAAAATCTTAATGAGAAAAACGTCATTATTTTACATTTTGAAATAATCTTTTTAATGCCAGGCTTAATAAAAGACAACTGAATTCACATATCTGCTTCTGCATTCAATCTGCTGCAATATGTTTCTATGGTTGAAATACATGAGGAAAACTTGGCCTCTTCAGGCATATTGCTAGAAAAGGGTGGAGTATTTAAATAGCCTTTTCAGATAATTATGGACATTCTGCTTTGATTCTATACTAAAATTGGAGAAGTGGCAGCTGCTTAAAGGTTGGTTGCCATGTGGAATCTGAAACAACATCAATGAACTTTTTATAATCTAGGGAGTTAAAATCCACTTGCCTATCTGCACTTTGAATAGATTTCTACTCACAAATCTTTTGTTACGTTGATCATTTGCAAAATATCAGTTCATTGAAATTATGCAGATTTTCAAAATTCTGACACATTCCAACATCCAATATCAAAAAAAAAAAATCACACTCGTTAATATCACTATGGATCTCATTAGAAGAGTCTTTAAACATTAAAAATCTGCCAAACTCATGGTGACGGGTACAAATTTTACAAATACCAATATTTATCTGAAACCTGAATTTTGTCATTGGCCAAGAATACCATCAATTGTTGTCCTTAAATGTAACAAGCTCACTTTAGTTGGGAGAAAAACATCTGCCAAATACCCAAGCCTACACAGCGATTGCCTGTTAGCTGTTCCTTCAAGAGCAAATGGCGTTGCATGAAGAAAGCAACGAGTTGAAGTTGCAGCTCAAGCAACTGTACCAGTGCTTTTCCTTGAGGCAACCATTGTACTTGGTACACAGCAGATCGTTTTTGCCCACATTTTCCCAACTGCAGGCTAACGCACCCCTAAACCACCACCAAGAAGTCAGAACTCCACAAATATTTTCAAGGGTGACACGACAGCATCTCTTGGACACTGGGAAAACTCAACATGTAACAGGAAAGGAGGGAGACATCCAATCTGACTCCAAGGTTTGAAAAATTGGTGCAGTGACCAACAGGCATATCCATTAATAAGTATTTGACATCTATGAATGGCATAACATTATCGTTTCTTTCAACCGATACATCAAAACTAAATTGTTTGGACCTATGTACTTAATAAATGGAACAGGTAGTTTTATTTGCTTTGATCTAGGGGCTAGCATTAAAAACAAAACAAAACAAAACAAAACAAAACACAGAGCCACTAATGGAGACAGCTTAGGAATCTGAACGTAATGTGTATTTCCCATTGGATCACACAGAATATTAAATAGCTATGTACTCAAAGGTTAAATATTTAATAAAAGTAATATTTTTAACCATTTCATTAAAGGCAGTCTTAAGCAAAATTGTTTCTTTGTTTGTTTGTGAGAGTGCTTGTTGGTGAAAATGAATAACTACTAGAATTGTTTGGCACCATGGCCTTGATTCATGCTAAGGTGCCAGTAATTTTACCCACCATGGCTTTTGCTCTGCCAGTAAATGACAACATGACGAAAAAGGCAAATAATTTCTCAGTGTTGTTATGAAAATAGTTTTGACCTTACACACCCATTGAAAATGGGTCCCCAGTGATCACAGCCTGAAAACCACTGGATAAAGGAAGGATCTGCCAGGAATGGCCAGCAATCCCCATACCAACGGGTGAAAGATGACTCCAAACTATGCTGTGAAAGAGAGAAGGCGAGGGGTCAACGCTCAGAGACGAAGACCCTTTGTCCTTTGCTCCCTCTTTATTGGTCCTTCAGGATAATCACAAACCCTAACCACTGTTTCTCAAGTAAGTGATGTGTGACACGGGGCCTTACTGGAATTAGGAGGATCTGTTCACAGGAAAGATACGATATGCCCATTTGCATGTTCTACCATGTTCTGCCAAACATAGCCTAAGGGACAATGCATACATCTCTTAGATCACAGGTGGCTGTTTGGGCTAAGAAATGGGCTAAGAAAGTTTCGGGGAAGGCAATTCCCCACGACATTCCAGCAGCAGAGTGGTCACACAGGCCTAGGTATTTCAAAGATCTACCCCCTTCTCCAAGCCCTCCCTCACCCTCAGCGGCCTACGTGCTACATTTTAGCAAGCCAGGTATTATGGCTGATTTCATGCTCTATATTAACCCCAACAAAGATAAAACATAATCATTGTAAGAATGCTTTGTGTAACACAAAATGCTGGACTCATTCTAGTTAGTAATGTCTTGCCCTCTCCTATCTTATTGCGTAAGTCTTTGCCTTAGGAACCAGTGGCCACATCCTGGGCTTATGATTGTTATTCTTTGTTCCAGGAACAAATCATCTCCTTTTGAATGTAAAACCCAGGCTTTTTGTAAGCTACTGGCAGTGATTCTGGTTTTCTATGTGTTTGTCATTTTTAGACTCTTGTCAACCCCATCCACTGAATGAGGCAGGAATCTGGATGTCAGTAATAGGATAAGATGGTTAATGTAAACAAAAAATAAAAGTATTGAAAGGGAATCAGGTAATTCATAAAACTGACTAGAAGGCTGGCATGGCAGACTCGGGCATGAACCAAGGGAAGAAAAGCAGAGCCACAGTCATGCCCCAGATAACAGCGCTTGGAATACCCTTGCTGTCTCTGGACACTCGCCATCTCATCACTGAATTCTTGACATCACTCCAGCTTCTTAAGATAACCTCTGACAGACTCTACATCTCTGTGTCATTCTCACAAGAGTCAACTTCCTGCATGGGGGCAAGTAATTGACTGTAGTTCAGTCATTCAACCATGCTGTCATGAAACAGGGAGAATTACCCTCCCCTTTCAGCTTCTCATTCCCATTTATTTAGAGCTCCAAAGATGTTTGATGCCAAGAGTTAAACTGACAAAGGCCAATATTGTTCACTCCTTTAGTGATCAATATCCAAACACACACTTCTTTCTAATCCACAATTAAAAAAAAATATTTACCCCTAACAAAATTGTCCTACAAGGGAAGACGTTTCAAAGATATTATCAGTTATTCCACCCAGCTACAAGATTCCTGGTAAAATCTATTTCTCCTACAAGTAGTTTTTTGTGATTTTACCATAATATCTGTAACTATCGCCTTCATGTGCTTCATCAAGTAGTTGGGGGCAGATGAAGGAAAAAGAAGAAATTAAATTACAGCTAGGGCCATAACAGAGATCAATTTCCCATTCCACTATTACATAATACCAGCTCCTTTAGGATGATGTGTTAAATAATGCTTTCACTTGACATCTTTTTAATTTTTTATTATAAATTTGTTGAGGGCGCCTGGGTGGCTCAGAGGGTTAAAGCCGCTGCCTTCAGCTCGGGTCATGATCCCAGGGTCCTGGGATCGAGGCCCACATCGGGGCTCTCTGCTCAGCGGGGAGCCTGCTTCCTCCTCTCTCCTCTCTCTCTGCCTGCCTCTCTGCCTACTTGTAATCTCTCTCTCTGTGTCAAATGAATAAATAAAATCTNAAAATAAATAAATTTGTTGAAAAAAATTTTGTATGATTTGCCAAAGGCATTCAGTAGATCATTGAATCATAGTATTGTTAAAAACACGAAGACTAGGGAATGTGAATCAAAAGAGAGTTAAATGTGTATCCAGTGAGAACTACCTCTTCCACGACTGGGGTCAAATACAATCAACCTGCTACTACTTAGCTACTAGTCCTGCGAGAACATAATAGACTACCTGGGGCTCAGATAGGTGCTGCTAATGAAAGACTGAGATCTCAGCAATGGAAAAACATAAGTGTGCTTTTATGAGGTAAACTGGGTCCATAAAGAGCCTCCATCCCTGTTACTATAGCCACTTTAGTTGAATCCATTGGGAAACCAAGTGCATGTCTGGAGAATGGGGCCAACCCACATCTATTCCATTGGGATAGTGAATTCCCTTCCAGCATGTTTTTCTGTTGGTTGGTTAGCTTTATTGTGGTTTTGGTCACTGTTCCTATGGGACATAAAGATTCTTACATTTTAAGCCTATTTATCCATATATCTTCTGGTCAGGTGATTAGCCACTGCCAATGAATAGCTGTGGGTCATTACTTCATACCACCTCTCCTTAAAGAAAAGTGAATATTGAAATACACTTTCAATGTTCCACTCAGGGGTGAGGCTCTCCTTCCCCCCTCTTCTCTGTCTTCCCTGAGTGAGGTAATAGAATTCCCTCAGTCCACTTCTGGTCATACCAGTCATTTATGCAGAGCCATGTGTAAACCAAACTTGATTTCTTTTTCTCCTTAATTAGGAATTTATGGTTAACTAGCCAGAAGACCATCAACATGAGTTGGAGGGAGACAATGTGCTGGTAAGTAGGACACTGGAAATGTGAAAGACCTCATGCAATTTACTTACAAAATCAGAACCTATGTGATCCCGTTTCTGTAACCACACTTCCAGTCGATAATGGAGTGCTCCTCAGAACTCTCAGTTTTATGCCAAGGTAAATCAGATAACACCCAAGACATGACGGGAAGCCTAGTTAGCAGAGTTACCTGGTGACCTACAACCAAACATGTAGTCAAGGGTTGGCAAATTTCTTCTGTAAAGGGACACATAGTATATATTTTAGATTTTGTGGGCCATGCAGTCTGTAGCCTCAAGCCAACTCTGCTGTGGTAAGTGAAAGCAGCCACAGACAACAGGGGGAAAAAAAGCTCATAACCGTACCTAATAAAACCTCATGTATGGACACTGATATTTGAATTTCATGTAGTGTAACATGTCAAAACGTTATTCTGCTTTTTATTTTTTTTCAATCCTTTTTAAAGATTAAAAAGCATTCTTAACTCGTGGGCTATATAAAAACAAGCCGGATTGGCTTGAAGGGGTAGCCATAGTTTGCCCGGACCTGCTCTAGGTTCTATCAAGGCCAAATAAGAATCCAAGAACTACTTTGAAAAGAACAGTTATTTGTCCGAGAGGGTAAAAATTTACTTGAAAATCCCAGGAGATTTTGCTGTAATTCAACCTTCAAAGGTTTGTCATAGATAAAAGCAGCTTCTTAGTCTGCCAGTGGCACTTTCAGCCATATTGGCTTCACAGGTTCCCAAGAGCAAAAGTGGACGAGCAGCTTTGTGGCAGCTAAAATCAGCTGGAGGGTCATTTCCTCAGTTGAGCCCCTCTAAAAACTGGCCATCTTGTCGGTCTCCCCACAAATTGGTTTGCAAATTACATCTAATGTCACATCTAATGACAATTGATTTTCCAAATAGGATTCACTCTTTTGGACTATAACAAATAATTGGTAATAAGTCACATTTTGATACCTTTATCAACACTTGATTTTTTAAATGTTTTTTTTCCTTATGAATCAGGTACATAAAATATGATGTCTCATGAATATTTTACTATTATTTAACTTGGATTTTTTTTTTAACCACAGAAATTTAGTGTTTTTCATGTTTGTATTCTTTTCTTTCTTCTTGGAATCACCTGTTCCTATCTTTTGCCCATTTTTCTATTAGCTTTTTAAAAACATATCAGTTTGCCAGGTGATGGGGATTAAGGAGGACATGTGTTGTGATGAGCACTGGGTGTTACATGCAACTAATGAATCGTTGAAAACTACAATAAAAACTAATGATGCACTATATGTTGGCTAACTGAACATAATAAAAAAATTTAAAAATATATAAAAATTTAACATAAAAAATTAAAATTAAATTTAAAAAACCCCTCATATTAGTTTAAGCTTTTTATTCCAGATACTAATTCTTTCTTTGTTAAATATATAGCAAATATCTTTGTCCAGTGTTTTACTAGTCTTTGAACTTTCATTAACACGTTTTTTGTTGTATAAAAGCTTTCATTTTTTTTAATAACATCATGTTTTTCCTTAATAGGTTCTGGACTTACAGTTCACATAGGAAAACCTTTCCATTCCAAAATTATAAAAATTATATGATATTTTCCTTTTATACTTCCAAGAGATTTGGGTTTTCTTTTTTTTTCTTTCTTTTATTTTTTACAGATAGCTCATCAGTCTATCTGATATTATTTAGTGCGTGGTGTGAGGAGAGAACATATCTTTATGGCTTCTTAAGTAATTTACTAAATATTTCATCCTTTCCCCATAGATCTGAAATACCAACTTAATTTTACATACATGATTCTCCATCTTCTATTCTTAAGTATATTATTACATATGTAAAATATGATATGTTTATATAAATATTAATAAATATATAAAACATATTTCTAAAATATATTTATATATGTAAAATATATCACATATAACCCTTTATATATATATACTTTTATACATTTATGTATGTATATGTATGAAGGAAACTGTATACATATTTTTTCAATTAAACTAACTATTAGCTATTTTAATTAACCTAACTTTTGATCCACTTAAAATACTGGTAAGGCAAATTCCTTTTATTTTTCTTTCAAAATTTCTTTTGCATTTATGATATGCTGATTTTCCACATAATCTTTAAAATCAGCTTCTCAAATTTTATTAGAAATAATTTTATTTTTACTGGTATTATGTTAGGGCTTGTAGGATACTTTAAAAAAGACTCATTTAATATACTTAGTATTCTCATTCAGGAACACAGTATGTTTCTCCTTTTATTTATTGTTCTTTGCTCTCTTAAAGTAAAGATGTATAAGTAATTTCAAATCCTTTATTTCTTCTTAGGTTTATTCCTAGATATTTTGTGGAAGTTGCTCTTATTATGGCTATAATCATCTGTCATTGATATTTTTAAAATTAGATGTTACTATGTTAAAGACAGACTGTTGATTTGTATAACTTATTTGCATACTGCCAAATTAGGGAAACATTATTAGTTCTAAAAGTTTCTATTTGTTTTGAATTTTAGGTGTAGAAAATCACTTTGCCTATAATTCACAGCAGGTTCACAAATGCTTCCCATTATTTAAATTTCTTACTTGTTTTTCTTACCTGTACTTTAGTTAGGTTCTCTAGTGGAATATTAAATAAATAGTAGGAGATATGGCAGTCAAGTTTTACTGTTAACTATGAATTCCTATAGTATTATTATAGATGTTCTTTACCAGGCAAAGCAGTTTCTCTTATTCTTTGTCAAGGATTAAAATTTTTTTATAAATCAGTGTTGAATTTTATTAAATGACTTCTTACATATATAATGACTATAGTTTCTGCTTCCATATTTTGAAATAAAGAATTAAAGCAACAATTCTAATTCATATCACCTTGAACAAATCTACTTAATCATGGTGCATTTTACATATGTAATTCTTGATAATATTTTTGGATCTTAGTATCAATACTCTGCGATAGAATTTGTCTACAGTTTTCGTCTTTTATAAGTGATCTTTTTTTTTTTTTAAAGATTTNCTTCTTACATATATAATGACTATAGTTTCTGCTTCCATATTTTGAAATAAAGAATTAAAGCAACAATTCTAATTCATATCACCTTGAACAAATCTACTTAATCATGGTGCATTTTACATATGTAATTCTTGATAATATTTTTGGATCTTAGTATCAATACTCTGCGATAGAATTTGTCTACAGTTTTCGTCTTTTATAAGTGATCTTTTTTTAAAAAATGATTTTCCTTGGTTTATAGAATGAATGAGAAAGTTCCATTGGAAAGTAGACTCATGTCTCCTATGCTAATTAATAATTAAAATAACTTAGAAACTACCTGTTAATAAATAGATTAGTAAATAAATTGCTAGTGAAATAATTTGCACCTAGTTTCCCTTTGTATGTAAAGTCTTTAATGGCCTTTATCTTTTCATTTTCTAAACAGTTAGTGGTCTATTTAGTTTTCTACCTCTTCTTGAATCAAATTTTACACTGTATATTTTTCATAACAATCTTACATTTAGTATGATTTTAAAAATTATTTACAGGCATGGCACAAAGTGTTCTGTCAGAAATTTTGGGGATGCATCATGCTCTTGTGGTTATATTCATTATTTCTTACTAACAATTTCCACTCTATTTTCCTTTTTCTCCTTTCATCAGACTGACAAAAGAATTGTCTATTTAATGACTCTTTGCAAATGACCAGCCTTGGTTTTCATTTATAAGCCTATCTTTTATAAGGAACTGTAATTGCAAGAGTGTAAAAGTTAATCTTACCCTGGAGAATATAAAGTGAACAATCATTTCATTCTATGTGCTTCCCAATCCCCCACTTCTCCCTAGTGGAAACTATTACTAACTATTTGGATTGTTTTCTTCCAGAAGTTTCCAAACATTTAATTGTATTCTAAAAAGGTGAATGGATTTATATAGTACATGTTGTGTTGTGACTAAATTTTTATTTAACAGAGCAGCTCAACTTTCAAGAAAATGCAATCACTACAATTAGCAATGATCACTATAATAAAATACTCATATGAAATATTATAGTCCTATATTAGTGATTGCTTTATTTATGATCCACCTGTTTATTACTCATAGATAATATGGATATACCCTGTAAGCTATTGAAATAAAACTCAAATACACATAAGGACAATGATTTTGTTCATTAACTTACATTTGCTGTACATGCAAGCATGTTATGAAAATACTGCTCATGCTACTATAAAAATATATTGTTGCGCTGATCATTTGTACTTCAAATGTCACTCATTTATTCCGCTTCCCAAAAAATATATACCGATATTTACTTGGCCATAGGCATCGTTTTAAGAACAGAGGATATATCCAGGCAGATTAAAGAAAATACATACCGTCTCAGGGTTCCCACGCTACACACTGTTCATTATGTTTCATATTTGTGTGAAAATGAACTCCATTACCGCTGACTGTCTTTACTACCCACTTCCAATAACTTCGGATGTTGTCTTTCATAAACATGATTCTCTTAACTTTTTCTCTGCTTTCTCTCCTGTCTGACCAGTCTTTTGGTTTTCCTATAATGTCCTGCTTTTTCTAAGCCTAAAGCACAGACAAATTAGGAAGAACAGTAATTTCATAACAACTGTTTAGAAGAATACACACAAATAGAACCAGTGACACATAAAAGGCAAACATATATGAGACGGAACGTTAACTCCCCTAAAAATATGCTAGAGGAGAGGCTTCCCAAGGAAGACAGGTGAGACTCCATGTATCATTAGAAATTGGTAAAACTGCTAAGTGCCCAGAAGGGAAGGTCACTTTCATGTTCAGTGATACTTTATTATGGGAGGGATGGAGATAATTCAGAGATTTATTTACATTATCTAAACCTGTGCTAGACGTTTTCAGGTCCACATATTTTTGTTTATGGTTCTCCTTTCTCTGGGTAGTCTCCTTCCCCTTGTCTGTTTAGCAAATTCTTATGTATCTTTCAAGAGTGAAAAGATCACTTTCTTTGTGAATTTTTCCCTAACCTTGTTTACCTTGCCTCCCTCCCAGTTTACTCCAAGGGAAAATGGACCATGGTTTTCTTTGTGCCTCCCTGTACCCTGGACCTTACTTGTTTTCTGAATCCTCTCTGAACTCTAAGCAATTTCAATATATAGATTATTTTACTCCTCTATAATCAACCCATGTTTAGCATGAGTGCAGGCACAACAAATATGTGTCAAATAAGAGAGAGGCTGGTGATGTTTCCTTCTCCATTGAGCCCACTGCCTGCTTGTTCTTGGGTTCTCGTGTGTTCAATTCCAAACCGACTTAATAAATTTTTTTTCAATTGCAAGAACAAACAAATTTAACTCTATATCCCCTCTCGAATCACACCCATTCTTGCTTGTGCCACTGACATGGTATATTTTTTTCATTGTCACACAGGCTAAATGAACACAAGTAAAATGCATAGTGGACTCTGTCTGACTCATTTATTTGTGGACTATTTTGAACTTCAGGCTGAGTCCACAATGCAATGAAATGAAAGGGAAGATAAAAGGGATGGTTTCTTTGTTTCTTCGTCTTCTTACTCAAACTGGAATCTCAAGCAAAAACCTAAAGATACTGAGGAAGCTAGTTAGGATATGTGTGAGAAGAGCTTTCCAGGCAGGGGGAACAGACAGTACAAAAGGATGTAAGGTAGAGGCACACTTGGTGTATTCAAAGAACAGCAAGAGGACCAGTGGGGCCACAAAGTGCACAGTGAGCAAAGGTAAGACAGTAACAAAAGATGAAGAAAGAAAGGGGTTTGAGGGACTTGACTCACACGAGGCCTTGTAGATGACTGTAAGGACTTTGGCTTTTGTTCTGAGAGATATGGAAAGCCCCCAGAAGGTGATGTAGGAATAGCATATTTAAAGATATATTATTTTAAAGATTCTATGGTTGCTGATTTGAGAACACAATGTAGAGACAAAAGGATGAGGAAAGGACACTACTCTGTTTCTGGGTAAGAAATGATGGTGATGGTTTAGGTGATAACAGAGGAAGGGTGAGAGGTGCTTGAATTCTGAATATATTTTCAGGGAAGAATTTACTGATGGATTTTAGCTTGCATATAAAAGAAAGAAGAAAAAAAGCTGACTCTGATTTTTATCCTGAGTAAATACAAGGATGAAGTTGCCAGCAACTCAAGTGGGGAAGATTGTGAGTAGATTTTAAAGGAGCAGTATCAGAAGTTTGGCTCTGGGTACATGAAGTCTTTTATGTCTTTAAGACATCCAACTGGAGATGTCAAGTGGCAATTGGCTAAATGAGTGGGTGGTTCAGGAGAGAGGTCTGGGCCACAGATATAAATCTGGAAGTTGCTGGCATACAGGGGGTACTAAAGGCTGAGAGAATGGTTAAGATGACCAAAGGAATGAGAGCAGATAAAAAAAAATAAAAAAAAATTTAAAAAAAAGAAAGAAAGCAAAGGTGGAAGAAGCTCTAAGGACAGAGTCCTCAAGACCCAAAGAAACCTGAAGTCAAATCACAGACACCGGACTCTGACGCTGTATGAGTTTCAGAAATTCATTACCGTTTCTTAATCTGTAAAATATAGACCTGATATAAGGATCTGTGACCATACGCTTTAGGCAGTAAGTACAATGTCTCTCTCACGGCAAATGCTCATTAAGTGGTAGTTATTTGTTTTGTTGTTGTCATTAAAAATAACTAGAGAGTGGTTTTCAAAGGGTCCCCTGATGATGTAATCCATATTAGGAGGGGGTCAGAATATAAAACCCAGTCTGCCCAGAGCACTCCATTGTTAAATACTCATGCTGAGTGAGGAGTCTGAGAAAAAAGAGGAGGCATGAAATAACCAAGGTTTTCTTGGTACATTTGAAGAATTTTCTCCATCCTGACCTTTCCCTCTTGGTGACATGTGACCCTGTTGATAACTCCCTTCTCCTGGAAATAGATCTTTATTTAGACTTCTTCAGAGTTTTATGAATTTCTATTTTCTCTTTCACTAGTTTTTAAATTCTGGTGTTCTCAGAATCCTCTTCCACATCCTCTTCATCTCTCCTCAGCTTAGATTATCTTCTAAATACAGAGGGACCCAAAATATTTACATGTAGCCAGGATTCCTCTCATGATGCTTGGACTCACCTGTTTGACCACCGACTACTTCCTGGACATGCTCCTTCTTGCCCAGGACATTGTGTCTGTTATTCCTGCTATCTGGGACCTATTCCTTTCTCTCTTAACCTGCTGAATACTACCCATCACTCAGCTTGGAAGCCATTTACTCTGAGAAACTTTATTGTCACCTCAAATGCACTTTCATGTGTTCTGTGTTGACCAACACACCTTACATAGGGTTATGGGACACCCCACCTTCAGTATTCATATGGCTGAGAGAGGTCTTGAATGAACAAGAAAATTCAACTTCATGCATCTGAAGAAGAGCTTTGCATTCTCTACAATTATTACATGAGCTATGAAGAAAAGGGAGGGTTTGATGTGGACCAGAAGGTACCTGAAACACATAGAAAGATGATACAGAAATAGCTAAAGCAAGGAAACAAAAACACCAAGACTACAAGAATTACTAAGCCCTTAATATGGGTCAATACTAGCTTTTTTATAATTACTCTACAGAGATGAGATTGGTAATTAAGCATTGCAGGCATATAGCTGTATCTGTTTATAATGCTATGTCTGTGCATGGCTACACACATATAGACAATAGTTGAACCATTTAATTTCTGTGATAATTTGGGCACTCATTTTCATAATCTCTCATTGCCTTTCTAGATTCTTTAATTAAAAGAATCTAAGTATATTTTTGAAGTCCTCAGAAATAAAAGCTGAAAGTTATGAAGACCTTATGGGATAACATATAGAAAGTTACCACTAACAGGTCCTCTTCATATCAATTCATACAGATACAGACATAGATGAATGTGTGCAGCCCCCATTACACGATGCTAGTTCCAGTGCTGATTTTAATGTTAAAGAATAGAACTTTCTGAGGCCCTTCTAAAATGAAAGAACATGGAATTCTATTACCCTCACAGCCCAAGCTAAGTAATAACGTACAAATAACTCTATAGAGTTTAACAACCACGAGAATTCACAGAGTAATTAAAGGAATGTAAGCTTTTAATCACTGCCATCTGGTACCAACTAAGGAAACCACATTTAGCAAAGCTTATCACTAACCAGAAAGATCATCTATTGTTTTCTGTGCCCAATGCCTCCTCCCTTCTCCCAGGGACAGCAGAGTTCTGGAAACTATCCCGTCCCTCTGTTGAATCCACTGGAAGCAGTTGTGCGTCCCTACACTACACTACCCTACACTAGCCCCAGTTGAATGATCCAAGAGTTAGCACTTGACTCCAGCTTTTCTCCCAAATATTGGATCTAGAGCATCGAATCCTGGCTACATGTTATCTAATTATAACATGTTAACACTTCAAAGCAGTTGGTGACCATGGAGAACAAGAGGGTACACTGAAAGAGGCAGGAATGAGGCCAGGGACAGAAATCTTGCAGTAGGTGCAGCCCTGATCTCGAACTCCATCTCCACCGTTCATGTACCTATTGCTCAATCCTTCCTCAAAGTCCTTGAGCCAACAGAAACACTTCCTGGCTTAGGCTTGTTGAAGTTGTGTTTCTATCATTTGCAAAGAGCCCTGGTTAATAAACCAAACATAGTAGAAGTAATTTATATAATTTCTATCGAAACTTTGATTTCCCAATATAAATAAATCAGGGATTAGAGAAGGCAACATCTAAAAATCCTTTCAGATTTAATATCCTATGAGACAAGGGAACTCACAGAACTAATTTTAATTTTTCTCTAGAAAATAGCCTCTCTGATACACACACCATGTTCACTTACGCAATAATCACATGGAATTGAAAAGAATAAGCATCTACTTGTAACCTAAAAATCCTTTGAGATATACCCCTTGGAGCATCAGATAGATTCATCAGCCTTTAAATCATAAAATAAAATGGAAACAAGCTTGAGAAATATAGAAAGGAATAGGCAGCTATTATAATCCCTCTCAGTCTTTTAATGACCTAAAATTTTCAAACCTACTGAAAACACCTACAATTTAATCACCAGTGATTTAAGGAAATTGGGAGATATGGTTAGCCTCTGACAACCTATTTGAGGATTTCTAATTATTACCTCATTACTTACATTTGATTAACATTCACCACTAATGATCCCAAAGACTATTGAGACTTCAGTGAGATATGTGAGGTAAATTTTTAAAAGAAAGAGAGAGAGAGACGACAGGGAAGGAAAGGAAAGAAGGGAGGAATGAAGGAGGAGGGAAAGAGAGGAAGAAAGGGACATAAATCTCAGAACAAAACTGGAAATTCAAACTTCTATGGGACAGAGGCTGAGAAAACTGTAAATGACAAAGAGAAGATGAGACATGCATGGAAGCAGCTGAGATTTCCTGAGCAGTGTTGCCTTGGCTCTGATTTCACTGGAATATGTCACAACTACTCAGAACCGATAATATCCCACGTGTTGTGGTGTGCATTCAGCGTACATTTTAGGTCTCCAAGACCCTAATCATGTACCACTAGGTAGTTTTACTGATCCTGTTTCTAAAAAAGAGAATTTTGAAGCTCAGGGAGTTTAGTCCAAAACCAGTAAATAATGAGAGGGTCCAGATTTCAAATCATTTCTGCTTCTGCTCCTTCAACTACACTCTTTACAGCTATATGTAAAGTCCTACAAATAGCTCCATAAGTTCTGAAAGAAAAGAACGTGGGCACTCAGAATGGGTAGACCCTCTGGACAGAAGATCTCCTTTATGAAGCAGTGGTTTTCAAAATGTGGTTGTGGGACTAGGACCATTAGGGTCACCTGGGAACTTGCTAGAAATGCAAATTCCTGCCCCTTCTCCCCCCACCCACAGACCTACTAAGTCAGACCTTGGGAGATGAACTCCAGCAATCTGTGTTTTAATAAGACCACAGTGTGATTCTGAGGTACATTCAAGTTTGAGAACCACTGGTGGAGATCAGGGGTATACCAACACCCCATGACCTTTGCTTCCTTTTTTTTTTTTTGCCACTTAGGGTATTTCTTGTGTTCGTTCCTATAACTCTGCCTCCAAACTGCAAAATGTGAAATACTTTACTTCCTTAAGGCCATTGTGATAACCTTTAAAGCCCATCATGTGCTAAGCTTTGCAAGAGAGTCCAACAGATACAAAAAATAAATAAGCCTCTAGTTTTTAAGAACTTAGCATCTCATGAAAGAAAGAGACACACAATTAACTTTAAAATAAAATAGGCTGTGATAAATATCGAAACAGGAAAACAGGGTAGTTTTAACATACAGAGCTGAGTAAATAATTCTAACCAGGGGCAATATGGAATGGCTTTTCATCGAAGATGGACTTTAGCATGGTCTTTAAATAAGCACTAGGATCCAAGCAGAACCATACTGAGGGTAGCCAGGATAGGAGTATGTAGCAAGGGTGGTTAGTGCAGAAGGAACAATGTAGAAGGAAGCCATTTCAATGTCCCTACATGTCACCCTATGTTCTCTTTCACCTGTGGCTCCTTGAACATTGTCACGTCTATGGCAAGCGTCCTCTGGCTCTACTACAGTAAAGAAATTCCCCCTTATGGGCGCCTGGGTGGCTCAGTGGGTTAAAGCCTCTGCTTTCGGCTCAGGTCATGATCTCAGGGTCCTGGGATCGAGGCCCGCATCGGGCTCTCTGCTCAGCAGGGAGCCTGCTTCCCCCTCTCTCTCTGCCTGCCTCTCTGCCTCCTTGTGATCTCTCTCCCTCTGTGAAATAAATAAATAAAATCTTTTAAAAAAAAAAAAAATTCCCCCTTAAACCTCACTCTACACCCTGAACTTCCACTTCACTGCAATGATTAAAACTGACCTTTCTCTAAATTTAAAAATCTCTTTCTGTGTCTTTCTATGAGGCTGCAAGTTCATTACAAGGACCACCAGGTCTATTTTGTCTACCCATACACACCCAAGCTCTAACACAGGGCCTGATCTCTAGTGTGCACACAATGATATTTGTTTACTAAGTGCCCAAGACAAAAATGGGGGTGGAATAATTATCATGAGGGGGGAAAAAGATTTTTTTTTTGGAATCAGACAGATCTAGGTTCAAATCTTGGATCTGTCTTTCTTCAATTGTATCATCTTTGGCAACTTCCTTAATTCCTCTCTTCTCAAGATTTTGTTCCATTTTAAAATAGAGATAAAATGGCTTTACTGGAATGTTATAAAATTTAAACGAGAAAATGTATTTAAACAACTTGGCACATAAAGAACATTTAACAAAATGATAATATTCAATGCCACATAGAAGATATTATCTAGAAGACAGATAAGATCTAATGAAGGTTATCAAGAAAAAAAAAGGGACGCCTGGATGGCTCAGTCCATGAAGCATCTGCCTTCAGCTCAAGTCAAGATCCCAGAGTTTTGGGATTAAGCCCCACGTTAGGCTCCCTGCTCAGCAAGGAGCCTGCTTCTCCCTCTCCCTCTGCCATTCCCCTTGCTTGTGCTCTCTGACTTTCTCTATCTCTCTGTCAAATAAATAAACAAAAATCTTTAAAAGACAGAGAGAGAGAGAGAGAGAGAGAGAGAGAGAGAGAGAGAGAGAGAATATTTAGGCATTTAGGAGGATGTAGTATGCTGTAAAACCCTGCTGCCCTGGTGGTTACCCCCATCCAAGCAACTGTCCTGATCCTCAGGTGGTAACTCAATGAGGAAGGGGATAAAGAAACAAAGTGAGGAAGCAAGTGGAGGAGTAAGGGAGGTAGGGGAGAGATAGACAAATGGAAGCAGGAGTGGGAGAAAGAGCTCCTCCTGTTGAGCCCCTGCCTTCAGGTCCGTAGGGGTATTCCCTGTCTAAGGATACATTATCATCACCCCCATTTATACACCTGACCTGCGTGTCCCATATCCACCCATTCGCACTCTACCCATCTCTAAGTGCTGGATATCCAACTCAAGGCAAGTGACCGAACAGAGATGCTTACATCCAGATACAGTATTGGAAGGGAAAAACCCACTCACAACAAAAGTGTCAGAGTAAAAGATAAGAAGTAGAAGATAATTCTTCTTGAAAATTAAAAATGGAATCTTACATCTTAAAGTATAAATATATCCACTAATTAATAAAGTAGTCATGTCTAGATACTGAATTTCTGAGTTGTATAATTGAACAGAAGTACTCTCCAATCAAGACCAAAATAAATGATGAGAGAAACAAAATGACACAAAAGAAAAATCCAGGATTTTAAATAGTCATCTAAAAGGAGAAGGAAAGACAGGTAGGGAAAAATTAAATGAATTACCAAGAGAGTCAAGTGATCAGACTGAAAAGTTCTACATGGTGCCAAGTGGAAAATCACAGTTAGACACATGCTAGCATGACTTCCTGAAATCTAAGTATAAATTTTTAAAAAATTTAATCTCAAAAGTATCTGGAAAAAAGTACACTCTACATAGAAAATAAAGAAAATAATCATACTGACATTGGATTTTTCATTAGCAAAATGCATTCTGAAAGACAATATTTCTAACTTCTGAGAAAATAATTGTTCTCAATCTGAAGTCCTAAACCCAGAAAAGTTATTGTATCACCTCTACACCTATAACTTCCTACAAGTAGGAAAGCAAAATTACATCAGTAAATTCAGAAGTAATTATTACATAATTTTATATGATTCTAAAGAAATAGCTCCTAATAAAAGAATTATTATTTGGAACTATTGCTATAAAGTATACCTCTAAATTACCAGTAATATTTGGAAGACAGCTTGTATTAGCTAACATTATGTAGTATTTGCTGTTGTTCTAAGCAGTTGGAATTCATTTAATTCTAAGAGCAACCATCTATCCTCCAAGTTTTATAGAAGAGAAAATTAGGGCACAGAGATTCTAGGTAACTTGTCCACAGTCCTACAGCTCACAAGTATTGGACTTGCAATTCAAATTCAAGACAGTCACCAGAGTCCCTGCTCTTCACCACTGTCCTATACATTACTTGGAGATAGTGGTTAATTCATAGGCTTTATGTAAAATTCTAAATTGAAACCTCCTGTTAAGAATTCAAGGGAAATCAATGAAGAATAGATTACATCTCATGAATCACTTGATGCAAAAATAGAAACAAAGAACATATGATTAGTCCAGCAAGTATAATGAAAGGCGAAAGGGCAGGTAAGATAATCACATATAATAGTAATAAAATGGTAAAGTAATTTTCAGCATATCAGTGATCATAATAAATATAAATGGCTACATTTATTTATTAAAAAGTTCAACATTCTAATTCAGAGAAAATTAAAATTCAGTTTTATGTAATGTACAGATGACATACTAAAAATGTAAAAGAGAATTTGAAAAATGGACAAATACATGCAAAGGACACACACATAAAATCTCCAAATCTATGTGTCTTCATTGATAAATTTTACCATGTATTTAATAATGATATTATCAAAATCTTTCAAAAATAGAAAATTATTGCTCGAACTCTTCTATAATTATAGATGCAAAACTTCCACACTATATATTAAGCAAACAAACTCCTACTGGATTATACAACAATAACAATGCACCACAGCTCATTTTAGTAAAGATGCAAGATTAGTTTAAAACCAGAAAATCACTGTAATGTATTATATAAACAGGAGACAAAACCTTATGATTACCCAGGTGCTACAGAAATGCATTCAATAAAATCTAATGCCCAGGGCGCCTGGGTGGCTCAGCGGTTTAAAGCCTCTGCCTTCGGCTCAGGTCATGATCTCAGGGTCCTGGGATCGAGGCCCACATCGGGCTCTCTGCTCGGCAGGGAGCCTGCTTCCTCCTCTCTCTCTGCCTGCCTCTCTGCCTCCTTGTGATCTCTCTCTCTCTGTCAAATAAATAAATAAAATCTTTAAAAAAAAAAAAAAATCTAATGCCCATAATGATAAAAATCCTTTGTAAACTAGGAATATAAGGGATTATACTTATTTTGATAAAGGGTATCTCAAAAAAAAAAAAAAGTATAGCAAACATTAGACTTACTGGTAAAACACTGAATGTTTTTTCCCAGAGACTGGTAAAGAGATAATCATAACTTCTATAACCACTTCTTCTCAACACAGAACAACCAGTACAATAAATCAAGAAAGAGAAGTGTAATCTATAAGAATTTGAAAGGAAAAGAAAAATGTAGCAATAGATATTCATAAATGATATGACTGTGTTTACAAAAAATTCCAAAGAATTTAAAGAAAATAATGAGAATTAATAATTAAATTGAATCAAATCTCTAGAACAAGATCAAAGGAAAAAAACAAAACACAACACCTCAGGGATACTCATCTTTCCAGGATAACTTTCACATAATGTTTGTCAAACAAATTGATATGCTTGGATCTTATAAACCTTACTTTAAGTCAATCCTTCATATATTAGGGTACATTTTCCCACAAATACATATTAATAGTAAACTGAACACCTGTATTTATGGACTGGACATAATCTAGATATTAATATACTAGGAAATTCCTTTCTTTACCTACATCGGTACTGGGGTTCCTGGGTGGCACAGTCAGTTAAGTGTCTGCCTTGGGCTCAGGTCATGATCCCAGGGTCCTGGGATCAAGCCCCACATCAGGCTCCCTGCTCAGTGGGGAGCCTGCTTCCCCCTCTCCTTGTGCCCCTCTCCCAGCTCGTTCTCTCTCCCGTTCTCTCTCAAATGAATAAATAAAAATCTTCAAATACCTACATTGGTATTTTCCTGAAGATCATGAATATAGGTTTCAATATCACCTGGAAAACCATGCGAAGGGAGTGCGTCAATAAAATGGAGTTCTAGCATTCTCCATGCCCCAAACCCCAGGTAATAATTTCCCAGCAGATTGCACAGTTTTTGAGAGCTGCATCTGAAATACAGAAACTCATCTTAAAACCTAGCTATGATCTAATCTCTTAGCAGGAATATGAGCCATATTCCTTGTAGAACAGGCAGCAGCTTAGCAGTAAGAGGATTGCTTTCTAGTCTTGACCTAGCAAATCTCATATGATTTATGAAATTCACCTACATTTTCTAAGCCTCAATTTCCTCATGGTTCCTGATGAGGAAAACCTATCTGAGGTTTATACTTAAAGCACAATTACTTCTCACATGGCATAGAGTCAACATATTTGAAATATTTAATTCCAGAGCACAATGATACACTCACCTCCTTGAAATCACTGTTAATCAGATGACAGAAAAAAATTAAAGAAACAAAACAGCAAATATTCTATTTTAAGACAGTGTATAAATACCCAAATTCCTTTTAAATTCTAATTTTTATTCTTTCATTTATTCACTGGACACCAATTATGGGGCATTTAGAAGGAGAAGACAGTCCTTTCCTTCAGAGACTTCACAGTGAAAAATAAAAGAGCCACAGTGGAAGTACTTGGGGAGCATTTTTCCTGCCTCTTCTCTACTTATGGTCATTGGAGGGACGGGAAATACCGATTGTGAGTTCCTCAAAGTCAGGCACTACATCTTACCCATCTAAGTGGTACCCAGCTTAGCACAGCATCTGGTTAACCCTTGGTCCATGGATACCGATTCAGTGGAAATTATACATCCCTCCAGTTCTCTGCACACACTGTCCTGGGCCTTGCATCCCCCCATCTTCAACCCAGCCCTCAAGCAAGCAAAGTGTCATTCAGCATCCCTCTAGCACACATTGGGGATCACCCCTGTTTGTGACAACCTTACCTGTGTGTTCTGCTCCCTTGGCTACCCTGAATTTGGTTTCTCAACTTAAAAAAAAAATTCACTGATGTGATTGAAAGAGGAGGATCCTATCACACACCATCCACAGCACCCTCTAATGTGTCTTCTCATTTCTTAAGAGAATAAATTGTTATCAGCAAGCATTCTTTTAGCAGAAATCAGCCATAAAAACCTGGCTCACTCTTTAATAAATAGGTCCCCAACAAGAAATTGTGCCATATTAAAAAGAATCTTAACTGAATAAGTTTTAAAAATATAGGACTTTGGGTGAGTCCCAAACATTCTCTTGTGGCTTCCCACTGGGTTTTTGCTGCCACAAGGCAGCCCCTGGAAGTATTACCACTAATATAGCCATTCTCACATTTTGGCTCTGATCCCACCAGTAGCTGAGAGGATCCTGTCCAAGTTCCCAAGGTCTGTGATCCAATCCCAAAACAAAAGACCTTTTATATTTAACTAAGTGTACACATCTAAAGCCATTCATTTTACTTAAAAATAAGTAAACTACACATAATCTGTTGAGTAAAAATATAGTATTTCCTAACCAGAAGTAATGTCTTTGAGAGTTTCATGAAGACTCTAAATTGAGTATTCTACCAAGAAATCTGGCCACCCTGCCTGGCAAAGTTGGCAGCCCAAGTGTGCCTACCAATATGAGGTCCCTACACGTGTGGGGGAGGACACTTTGTCATATATAAACATCAAGACTGCTATAAATTTGTTGTGCTTTTCAATCATAACTATTCTTGCCTTTTTTTTTTAAGATTTTATTTATTTATTTGAAAGCAAGAGAGACAGCAAGAGAGGGAACATAAGGAGAGGGAGTGGGAGAGGGAGAATCAGGCTTCCCGGTGAGCAGGGAGCCTGATGCGGGGCTCGATCCCAGGACCCTGAGATCATTACCGGAGCCAAAGGCAGACACTTAAAGACGGAGCCACCCAAGCGCCCCCCATCTTTCTTTTTAATTAAAAATTGTTATTAATTGTCCTCTGTTCTTGACGGTATGTTGTGGGTTACTGGATCAACTCTATAAGGCATGGTGATATACATTTAAATCAAGAATAATTGGGGGGCACGTGGGTGGCTCAGGTGGTGAAGCATCCCACTCTTGGTTTCAGCTTGGGTCTCGAGACCAGGTTGTGCGATCAAGCCCCATGTGGGGCTCTACATTCAGTGTGGATTCTACTTCAGATTCTTCCTCCCTCTCCCTCTGCCCCTCCCTGCTCATGCTCTCTCTCAAATAAACAAAATATTTTTTTAAAAAAAAAGAAGAATTGGGGCGCCTGGGTGGCTCACTGGGTTAAAGCCTCTGCCTTCAGCTCAGGTCATGATCTCAGGGTCCTGGGATTGAGGCCCACATCGGGCTCTCTGCTCAGCAGGGAGCCTGCTTCCCCCCTCTCTGCCTGCCTCTCCGCCTACTTGTGATCTCTCTCTCTCTGTGTCAAATAAACAAAATCTTAAAAAAAATAAAGAATAAAAAATAAAAAAATAAAAAAGAAGAATTTGGACTTCACTTTGTCTAATGACTGAATTTTAAAACACTAATTTCACTGTGTTTCATTCAATCACATAATGTTTTCCCCCCACACTTGTTTGGGGCCAGGCCCTATTCAGAGTGCAGGGAACACAGCACTGAGCAGAGCAGGCCAAAGTTCCTGCCCCACGTGGATCAGGTGATTCATCCATACCCTATTGTTAAAACAAATATATAACAATCTCTCCTAAGGTTTGCTTTTATTTTGACTTCATTTCGATAACAGAGTTCTTTTTCAAGTGGAAAAAAGAACGGTAGAGGTGACGTCTAGGAAATTTTCCTCCTCGAGGTAAAATACAATCAAAACCCTTTGACACTTCAGCACTAAATGATGTCTGAGTTCCTAAGACACTCTTCTTCAGGATGCTACTCAAGGAACTCTGTTTTGGGCGAGTACTAAACCAGCATTCTTTAAGTGGTCTCAAGCTAACAACCACAAAACTCTGCTTTACTACCTGCCTAAATCTACTATTTTGGATCCAAATTTCCCTTAATAAATTTAACTCAGCATAGCCATCACCCAGCCCTATATCAGTACTTACAAATCAGACTCCCCTTCAAGCCTGGGCCACCTCCCTCTCCCCACGACTGCAATGGGTTTTTATTTCCTGCTGGGCACTTCAGCTAAAGCCTCACTGCATGTCTTCTGGGCAGTGAATACAATTCCAATACAGGCAAGCCGGCTCAGTGAAAATTACGCGTGGTTCAGCAAGTGCGGGTGGCATAGCAGAGGAATAGGCTTTGTAATCATTCCATTCATTGGTCCGAGCTGAACTTCTGATGGGAAATTGTAATGAGGCTGAATTACCGCTACTCTCCAAATAACGGATACATCCTACAGATGGGGAGAAGGGTGGGGTTTCCAAAAACCACTCCATTGTTTTAGGTGTGTATCTGTAGATTTTAATTCCCAGAATCCGTTTTTATTCCATCTCATCCTGGGAAAAGAACACAAGCTTTTAGGCTGGTCTTATCTGCTTTCTGTCAAGTGTCCCCCTTCTCTTGGCTGCTTGAAATGAGACATTCTTACCTTATCTTCTTTGTCATATGTAAAGTGGGAAATTTTTTAATCTGTGCTATGGCTTTTGAAATTAGAGTTGAGTTTGGTAAAATTTCTAGCATTTAATTGGAACTTAGATGGTGCTTAATATATATATTAACTGTTTAGTGAATTGTGGTTGTCTGCCTCTTCATTTCTGAATTTGGATAAGCTTTAGGTCTGTTCCATTTATAATGGAATAGTATTTAAATATGTCTCTTAACCTATATATGTTGATGTCAAAAGCTTGGTTGAGAAATGAAAGGAGCCTTACAGATGAGCTAATCTCATGGTTTAATTTTTTCCACGTAGAGGATATTTTCTTTAAATAAAAGCTTCTTTGATATTCTGATATGGATAGATGAAACATGAGTTTGCTGGTTGAAACAGAAGAGGAAGCCTAAAACTGTATTGTGCCCTCCCCCCCACCGCCTCCCAAAATTGAGCCAGGACTTCAATGAACTTCTTTGACTCTGTTAAACCTAACTTGAGAACTACTCATCACATTTTCTATTGTATAGAAAAGGTAATTTAGAACCAGACCAAAAGACTTTTCCAAGATCACATAGACTCTAGCTAGGATTAGAATCTAAGTGTGCAACTCTCGGGCCAATAAGCTTGTCTATTTTATTTATTCAGTAAGTATTTATTGAGGAAAGACTCTTGTGCCAGGTTTGGGAAGGGTTAAATGTGGTGAAGTCTCAGCCCTGCTCTTGAGCAGGTGAACAAAAGGGGAAACAACTGACCACACACCTCCAAGTAAGTTTGAGATGGAATAAGGCAAATTCTGTCAGAGGGAGCACAAAATACCATAGAGAAGTGAAAAAGGGAGCGACTTGTTTTGTTGGAACATGATGTTGGGAGCCAAGAGTAATTGCTTTTAAAGAGAGCCTTTAAAGAATGGAATAATCACCAGGCAGAAATACAGAAAGAACAAGCCAAGAGTAAGATAGAAGATGCACAAAGGCATACAGTCAGGAAAGCATCTTCTAGGAATAATGAATATTTCAAGTTTGCTGGACCATAATTACACAAGAGAAGTGGCGAGAAATATGAATTTCATTTTAATTTTGTTCAAAGTTGTGCAGGGTCTTGAATGTCTGGCCAAGAGGTTTGGACTCAATCCTGCAGGCAGTGAAACACCATTGAGAGATGAGGAGGACTTGAAGGAATTATTTGGAACTGTGTTTCAGGAAGATTGCTGTGATGCTAATTTGGAGCAAAACCTGCATTTAACAACCTATGTATTTTTTGATCTGGCATTATTAATGAAATATAAATAGAATTAAGTTGTTAATAAACCTCATTTCAGAGAGTTTTATGTTTACAGAAAAACTGTGAAAATAATATAGTTTTATATTACCAATATATTCTGTACCTAGCCCTATTGTTAACATCTTTAATTAGCAATACATTCTGGATATTTGACTCCTAACAAATATATGAATTACATGTTTTCTCCCATTCTATGGGTTGTATGTTTTTCTTCATAGTATCTTTTGGTGTGCAAAAATATTAATTTTTGAGAAATCCAATTTATGACTTTTCCCCTTTTTGGCTGGTGCTTTTGACATCATACGTAAAGAATCCATCGTGAAATCCAAAGCCACAGAGATTCACTCCTATGCTTTCTTATAAGGCTTTTATAGTTTTAGCTCTTAAATTTAGATCTTTGATCCATTTTACATTCATTTTGTACAAAGTATGTAGTAAAGATCTAATTATATTCTTTCCTGTGCAGGTATCTATTTGTTTCAGCACTATTTGTTGGAGAGACCATTTTTCCACATTAAAGTTTCTTAGCATCCTTGTTGAAAATCAGTTGATGATGATTTATTTCTGGACTCTTCAACTACACTTATCTACAAGTCTATCCTTAGGACAGTACCGCACTCTTGATTACTGTAGCTTTGTAACTTTTAGTGAGTTTTGAAGTGTGGAATTGTGAGTCCTATAAATTTGTTCTTCTTCAGGATTGTTTGGATGTACTGAGTCCCTTGTGATTCCATAAAAATTTTAGGATCACCTTTTCTGAATGTGCACAAAAGGCATTTGGGAATTTGATTGGGATCACATTTAATCTGTCAATTACTAGGGAGAGTATTAACCTTCTTAATGACTTATTTAGGTCTTTATTTTTTTCCAGCAATGGTTTGTAACTTCCAGCAGACAAGTGTTGCACTTCCTTGGTTTTTTTTTTAAATGTTTTTTAAGATTTTATTTATTTATTTGACACAGAGAGAGTTCAGATCACAAGTAGGCACAGAAGCAGGCAGAGAGAGAGGAGGAAGCAGGCTCCCTGCTGAGCAGAGAGCCTGATGCTGGCCTCGATCCCAGGACCCTGAGATCATGACCTGAGCTGAAGGCAGAGGCTTTAACCCACTGAGCCATCCAGGCACCCACTTGGTGATTTTTTTTTAACTTCCTTGGTTAAAGATTTTCCTGTTTCTAATTGCTTTTGATGCTATTCTAAATGGAACTGTTTTCATAATTTCCTTTTCAGATTATTCCTAATAGTGAATAGAAATAAAATTTATTTTTGTATGTTGATCATGTAATTCTCTAATTTTTCTGAATTTGTTTATTAATTTGAATAGTCTTATGGGGGATTATTTAGGACTTTCTATCTACAAAACTGTGTCATCTATCAATACAGATGTTTACTTCTTATTTTCCCTATGTGGATACTTTTATTTCTCTCTCTGGCTTGATTTCTCTGGCTAAAACTTTTAATACAATGTTGAAAATTAGTGGAGAAAGAGGGCATTTTTGTTTCATTCTTCATCTTAATGGAAAGTTTTCAGTCCTTTATCACTAAGCATAATGGTAGCTGTGGATTTTTTATAAGTGCCCTTTGTCATGTCAGCCTATAAATAATTTTGATAACTCTGTCATCTATTTTAATATATACATCCAAATGGGTTAAATTCTCAGTGGTCCTATCTCTTGTTCTCTCCACCCACTAATCACTAAACATGCTCCCCCCCACCCCGATCTGGGGTGAAGAGAAAGATACTACTAGTTATTGAGCATTTACTACTTAAAAATTATTATTAATTATTCTCTTATTTCTCAGTGTGGAGATTATAACCTCAGTTTTCAGATAAGGAAACCGGGGATTAAATACCTCGTCTAAGTCATAGTTAGTAAGGGATAAAGGTGAGAGGACTGTGTGACTCTAAAATGCATGCTGCTCTCTGTGAATTTCTAGAACAGACTAGGCAGTCAGAGCCACAGTTGCATAAATAGTATCTGAGAGCTGAGAATGGCCTGCAGGAAGGGAACAGATTTTTCTCTTGATGAGGAAAATGTTTCTTTAACAGAGGTTTCGCAGGAACACTCAAAAGTGCTAGTCATTTGAAGATTCACACCCTTCAAACCTGTTGAGGCAGAGTTAAGACCTGGGGATATATGCAAGGCCCTGGGGATAAGAAGGAAGATAGGCGGAGCCAAACGCAGGGGAGGCTTGAGAACAAAACAGAAAATAACCTTCAGGGAAAGGCAGCAGGGAGACTCAAACTCTGGTGAATGGTTTGGGAAAAAAAAAGTTTGTTGTTACTTGAGTCTGGAACACAGGGTCTTCTGCTATTGTGGTCTGAATTAGTCTGTTCAGGGAATGGTTAATGCCTGTGTGTGTGTTGTCGGGGGTGGGGTTGTTACTTGGATTTAAACCCATGAAAAGAGGTATATAAAAGCTCATGATCCAGGGGCTCCCGGGTGGTTCAGTTGAAAAGTCCAGCTTCTGATTTTGGCTCAGGTCATAATCTCAGGGTCCTGGGATTAAGTCCTGCATCAGACTCTGAACTAGGTGTGAAGCCCACTAAGATCCTCTCTCCCCCTCCATCAGAAAAAGACAATCACCATCTGATCTCTACTCATATGTGGAATTTAAGAAACAAAACAGGATCATAATGGAAGGGAGGGAAAAATAAAAACAAGACAAAGTCAGAAAAGGAGACAAACCATAAGAGACTCTTAATCATAGAAAACAGACTGAGGGTTGCTGGAAGGGAGGTGGGTGGGGGGATGGGGTGTTATATAAGACTGATGAATCACTGAACTCTACCTCTGCAACTAATAATACATTATATGTTAATTAAATTTAAATTTTAAAAAAAATTTTAAAAGACTCTCTCTCCCTCTCTATCTTCCCCTCCCCTCTCTCTCTCTCTCTAAAGGAAAAAAAAAAATCTCATGATCCAGTACCACTTCTTTCTCATCTAATTTGTCTCTCCTACAAACAAAATTTCATCTACATAGACAACCTAGAACAATGAAATATGAATTGTTTCGCCTCTTATAGAATATTCTCAGTATTCCAGCATGGGATATTCATGAGACCAGAAACTGTCTATTTAAGTTGCCTGAGTTCATATAATAGCTTTCATACTTACTAGTTAGATGATTTAGGTTTAGTAATGAAGTTCTTTTATTCTCTGTTTCCCCATCTACAAAATAGGATGCTAAAACTGTTTACCTCATAGAGAAGTTTATACATATATACATATTTATATTTATATACACACACACTTAAAACTGGCGGATGCATAATATGTCCTATATATTTACTATTTTTTCTTATTGACATTAATGATGAGATGGTGATAATAATGATGATGATGTAGTCTCCACACCCAGAACATGACTGCACAAAATAGGAGCTACATGGTATTTGCTGAGTGAATGAATGTGTTAATGAAAATTCTACCAAGGTAATTTCTACCAAATTAATTTCTGCCAGAAATTTAGTTAATTTCTATCAGAGTAATATCAAACCATGAAGATCTCACAACCAACTACTCACAGAGGCAAAGCTAAGCATTTAGTAAATCAGGATTCTTGGTACTCAAAATACAAGGTAATGAGGATTTATATTCTTCAGACCCTTTATAGAGCAGTGAAATAAAAAATGATGTTTGGGGTAAGCACCTCAAATAATGTTCACTCTGAAGATTTCTTCTGATGATGGAAAAAATTAAGTATTGCTTTAGCACAGTTAATTAAAAACAAAACCCTTAAAAAGCTTTCTTTGATTCAGTTGTTCTATTCCACTTATGAAATAAAATAAATGCACCCATAAAAGGAAAATAATTTATGCACAAAGATGTTCACCATATTATTTATAATAGAAAAAAATCTCAATTAGCTAAACATCTAAATATAGCAAGACGAATAAACAAATTGTCAAATATACAGTGAAAGTGTTGGGCTGGCAGGAGATGGAAGCTATACAAAATGAAAACCCGTCCAAGATGGCGG
>LNAC01001024.1:402623-418338 GCA_002007465.1 Ailurus styani | reverse complement strand
GGGTGAATTCCTGGGACCTGATGATAATCGGTCTCCTACTCCTCCGCCATCTTGCCCTCTCCAGCATATACATTTTTAACAATGTTTATTCTTCCACTTCATGAGCATGGAATGTTTTTCCATCTCTCTGTGTCTTCCTCCATTCTTTCATGATGGTTCTGTAGTTTCTAAGGTATACATTCTTTACCTCTTTGGTTAGGTTTATTCCTAGATATCTTATGTTTTTGGTGCTATTGTAAATGGAGTCAATGCCTTAATTTCTTTCTTCAGTTAAATTTTGGTGTATAGAAATGCAATTGATTTCTCTGCATTGATTTTGTATCCTGCCATGTTGCTGAATTGTTCTATGAATTCTAATATCTTTGTGGTGGAGTCTCTTGTGTTTCCTACATAAGGTATCATATCACCCTTGAAGAGAGACTTTGACTTCTTTCTTGACTATTTGAGTGCCTTTTATTTCTTTTTGCTGTCTGATTGCTGAGGTTAGGATTTACAGTAATTAGTTGAACAATAATGGTGAGAATGGGCATGCCTGTTGTGTTTCTGACCTTAAGGAAAAACCTCCCAGTTTTTCTCCATTGAGAATGGTACTTGCTGTGGGCTTTTTGTATAATGGCTTTTATGATATTGTGGTAGGTTCCCTCTATCCCTACACTTTGAAGACTTTTAATCAGGACAGGGTGCTGTGCTTTGTCAAATTCTTTTTTGGCATCAATTGATAGGATTACATGGTTTCTGTCTTTTCTTTTATTGATGTGCTCTATCACGTTGATTGACTTGTGAACATTGAACCATCCTTGCATCCCAGGAATAAATCCCACCTGGTCATGGTGGATAATCATTTTAATGTATTGTTTGATCCTATTGGCTATGATCTTGTTGAGTATTTTGACATCCATATTCATCCGGAATTTTGGTCTGTAATTCTCCTTTTTGATGGGGTCGTTGGTTTTTGGATCAGGGTAATGCTTTCCTCATAGATCGAGTATGCAAGGTTTTCTTCTATTTTTATTTTTTTAGAACTGCTTCAGTAGAATACGTATGATTTCTTTTTTAAATATTTGGTAAAATTCCCCTGGGAAGCCAACTGACCCTGCTCTTGGTTTTTGGGAGGTTTTTAATTACTGATTCAATTTCTTCACTGGTTATTGTTCTTTTTGGATTGTCAATTTCTTCCTGTTTCAGTTTTGGTAGTTTCTATGTTTCCAGGAGTACGTCCATTTTTTTAGATTGCTTAATTTGTTGGCATATAGTTGCTGGTAAGGATTTCTAACAATTATTTCTATTTCCTCCGTGTTAGTCATGATCTCTTCCCTTTCATTCATGAATTTATTAATTTGCTTCCTTTTCCTTTTCTATTGGATAAGTCTGGCCAGAGATTTAGCAGCCTTATTAATTATTTCAAAAAGCCAGCTTCTAGTTTCTTTGATCTGCTCTACTCTTTTCCTGGTTTCTATTTCATTGTGTTTTTTTTGCTCTACTCTTTATCATTTCTCTTCTCTTGATTGATTTAGGCCTTATTTGATGTACTTTCTGCAGGTCCTTTAGTTTTAAATTAACCTTGTGCATTTGGTATTTTTCCAATTTTTTTGGTAGAGTCTTGGATGGCTATGCATTTCCCTCTTAGGACTGCCTTTGTGGTATCCTTTAGATTTTGGACTGGTGTGTTTTCATTCTGTTTGGTTTCCATGAATTGTTTAAGTTCTTTTTTAATTTCCCGGTTGACCCAAACATTCTTAAGCTTTATGGCCTTTAGTTTCCAAGTATTCGAATTTCTTCCAAATTTTTTCTTTTGATTGAATTCCAGTTTCAAAGCACCATGGTCTGAGAATATGCAGGGAATAATCTCAGTCTTTTGGTATCGGTTGAAATCTGATTTGTAACCCAGTATGTGGTCTATTCTGGAGAAAGTTCCTTGTGTGCTCAAGAATGAGTACTCTGTTGTTTGAGGGTGGAATGTTCTGTATATATCTATGAGGTCCATCTGGCCCAATATGTCATTTAAAGGTCTTGTTTCTTTGTTGATTTTCTGCTTAGATGATCTGTCTATTGCTGAGAGTTGAGTGTTGAGGTCTCCTACTGTTAATGTATTATTACATTTCATGCAGGGGCGGCATGGTGGTCACACATTCTTTCAGTTTATGCCTCTCCTGAAAACTCTTTATCTCTCCATCCATTCTGAATGACAGTATTGCTGGGTAAAGTATTCTTGGCTGCGTATTTACATTCAGTAGCCTGAATATGTCTTGCCAGCCCTTTCTGACTTGTCAGGTCTCTGTGGACAGGTCTGATGATATTCTGATATTCCTTCCTCCAAACATAAGGACTCTCCCCTTTAGCTGCTCTCTGGATAGCATCCTTGATTCTAAGATTTGCAAGCTTCACTATTATATGTTGGGGCCTTGATCTATTTTTATTGATTTTGGGAGGGGTCCTCTCTGCCTCTTGGACATGAATCTTGTTTCTTTCCCCAGATTAAGGAAGTTCTCATCTATGATTTGCTCAAATATACCTTCTAGTCCTCTCTCTCTCTCTCTCCACTACTTGGGGGATCCCAATAATTCTGACACTGGAAAGTCTCATGGCATCATTGATCTAAGTCAATTTTCATGGGCAACTAGCT
Organism: Ailurus styani; assembly: GCA_002007465.1. Classification (NCBI taxonomy): domain Eukaryota; kingdom Metazoa; phylum Chordata; class Mammalia; order Carnivora; family Ailuridae; genus Ailurus; species Ailurus styani. The sequence continues at coordinate 415,715 of LNAC01001024.1, read as the reverse complement.
GCCTATCCCTATTTTCTTCAGATTCTTTTCTTTCTATCAACTTATCTTTTAGAACACTGACTCACTCTTCTTTCTCATTTACCCTGGCTGTTAAAGTATCCAGTTTAGACTGCATCTCATTCATTGCATTTTTAGGTTCACCTTGATTAGACCTCATTTCTGGCCTTAGAGATTCTATACTGTCACTAATGTTTTTTCAAGCCTAGTTATTGACTTCATGATTGCTATCCTGAATTTTGTCTCTGACAACATGCTTGTGTCCATATCCATTACTTCCATGGCAGAGGATATTGTCTCTGGTTCTTTTCTTTTTTGGGAGTTCCTCCTCCTAACCATGCTTTCAAGGGATGACTGAGCAAATAAAGAGAGTCCAAAATATCAATCATGACCCAAGCTAAAAGCAAAATTAGGAGTGGTCAGATGCCACCATCGAAAAATCAAAGTAAGCTATGCTGGTTAGCGATGGCAGTGGTGAAGACCCTGAACCCCAAGGCCGAGGTGGCCCGAGCCCAGGCGGCACTGGCGGTGAACATCAGCACGGCCCAGGGCCTGCAGGACGTGCTGAGGACCAACTTGGGGCCTAAAGGCACCATGAAGATGCTTGTTTCTGGTGCTGGAGACATCAAGCTTACTAAAGATGGCAATGTGCTGCTTCATGAAATGCAAATTCAGCACCCAACAGCTTCCTTAATAGCCAAAGTAGCAACAGCCCAAGATGACATAACTGGTGATGGTACCACTTCCAATGTCCTAATCATTGGAGAGCTACTGAAACAGGCGGATCTCTACATTTCTGAAGGTCTTCATCCCAGAATAATAACAGAAGGATTTGAAGCTGCAAAGGAAAAAGCACTTCAGTTTTTGGAACAGGTCAAAGTAAGCAAAGAAATGGACAGGGAAACACTCATGGATGTGGCCAGAACATCTCTACGTGCTAAAGTGCATGCTGAGCTTGCTGATGTCTTAACAGAGGCTGTAGTGGACTCCATTTTGGCCATTAAAAAAGATGAACCTATCGACCTCTTCATGGTTGAGATCACGGAGATGAAACATAAATCTGAAACTGATACAAGCTTAATCAGAGGTCTTGTTTTGGACCATGGAGCACGGCATCCTGATATGAAAAAAAGAGTAGAAGATGCATACATCCTCATGTGCAATGTGTCATTAGAATGTGAAAAAACAGAAGTGAATTCTGGCTTTTTTTACAAGAGTGCAGAAGAGAGAGAGAAACTTGTAAAAGCTGAAAGAAAATTCATTGAAGATAGAGTTAAAAAATAATAGAACTGAAATAGAAAGTTTGTGGTGATTCAGATAAAGGATTCATTGTTATTAATCAAAAGGGAATTGACCCCTTTTCCTTAGATGCTCTTGCAAAAGAAGGCATAGTAGCTCTACGTAGAGCTAAAAGGAGAAATATGGAAAGGCTGACTCTTGCTTGTGGTGGAGTAGCTCTAAATTCCTTTGATGACCTAAGTCCTGATTGTTTGGGACATGCAGGACTTGTCTATGAATATACATTGGGAGAAGAGAAATTCACTTTTATTGAGAAATGTAACAATCCTCACTCTGTCACATTATTGATCAAAGGACCAAATAAGCATACACTCACACAAATCAAAGATGCAATAAGAGATGGCTTGAGGGCTGTTAAAAATGCTCTTGATGATGGCTGTGTAGTTCCGGGTGCAGGTGCAGTGGAAGTGGCAATGGCAGAAGCCTTGATTAAGTACAAACCCAGTGTAAAGGGCAGGGCCCAAATGGGAGTTCAAGCATTTGCTGATGCATTGCTCATTATTCCCAAGGTACTTGCTCAGAACTCTGGTTTTGACCTTCAGGAAACACTAGTTAAAGTTCAAGCAGAACATTCAGAATCAGGTCAACTTGTGGGTGTGGACTTGAACACAGGTGAGCCAATGGTAGCAGCCGAAGTAGGCATATGGGATAACTATTGTGTAAAGAAACAGCTTCTTCACTCCTGCACTGTGATTGCCACCAACATTCTCCTGGTTGATGAGATCATGAGAGCTGGAATGTCTTCTCTAAAAGGCTGAATTTGAAGCTTCCCTCATGTCATCTGAATCATGAAAACTCTACAGAGTGATTCTAAGAGTATAGCAAAGGGATTTTTGTCCAAGCTTCAAATAATTTTCAAAAGCATTTTCTTTTCCCATTTGAAAAAAAAAGAACACTGACACTTAAATTCTGAAGTTCTGAAATTATAGTATTTTTTTAAATTGCACTGCAGTGTACACACATTAAGCAGGCTGTTTTTACCCAATGAAAAGGATGTTTTGCTTTAGCTTCAGTGATATCAAAGTACCATGTTAGATAAGCATATGTTATCTGCCTTGTAATTAAATGTTCCTTGAAAAGCAAAAAAAGAAAAAAGAAAAAAGAAAAATCAAAGTAAAAATGAAACACAAGAATAAAATTTTAAAAACTGAAAAATTAAAAAAATAAAAGGCGGATGGGAAGGAGGGGGCTATAATCTCTCAGTGTGGACAAAGGTGGGTGTTTCTGGTTTTTGTGGATGTATGTTGATCTGTGTGTTAGAGGACACTATGTCCCAAAATTACAAGGAAAATAAAACTTGTATAGATAAAAAGATAAAACTTAATAGAGTGAAAAAGGGGACTAAAATAAAGCATATATCTATAAAAATATAGGTGTATAAACATACAAGTTAAAAGGCAACTATGAAAAATAAGTTGATATAATAGACATCTAGTTGAAATTAGGAGAAAGTAAAAAGAAAATACAACAGAGGAAAAAACATGAGAAAAGGCAAAAAAAAGAAATAAAAGAGAAGGAGAATTCTATGTGAAAAATAAACAAGTCATGAGGCCACACCTGGAGCTCAATATAAAATTTTCCCCTGGTGTTGGGGCTTTACAATCTTATAGGATCCATAGAATTGTCATCCACCTGTTCATCCAGCTGTCTTCTGGGGGAGGGGCATGCCTGTGCATAGTTGCCCCACCTCCTGTCAGGGGGATAGGCTCAGTGGAAACCTGTCTTCTGTGTGGCTTTTGTTATCTGGAGGCTTTCTGTCCCTCTTCAGAGGATCAGAGCAAAAATGGCCACAGCCAAACCTCTGGCCCAGAGCAGAAAAAACTGTTTGCCCTCTTTAATGGACCCTCCAGACCTAACAGTCTCTATATCTTCATACACCTCTGAAAACTGTAGCACACCCCGCCCCTGTGCAGGGCAACAGCAACTGTCTCTGGTTGTCTCAAGGGCCCAGGAGTACCTCTAGAGTGCCTTTGTGATTCTAAAACTGCACGTGGCTGTGGGCTTGTGCACACACCCAAAGATCCAGAATCAGGTCTGGGTTCCACCCTAAGCTTCTTTCCTGGCCACTACTGCTCTGCAAGTTTTTGCCCTGTCACAGGCACAGGTTCCAGATTTTTTCAGGCTGTCCAAGGAAAGCATAGTTATCTACCGTCCTGGCTCATGGTTTCTGCCAATCTGAGCTGAGATTCCCGTCCTGCATTCACTGACCATAACCTGCTCCCTGGCTCCAAAACTCAGGCCCTCTACCATTTCAGGAATCCCCTTTTGATCTATGATCTCTCATAAACTGAGACCACAATGCTCTACCTAGAATTCTGCCTTTTCACTTCCAGAGCCCACTTCAGAGAGCAGATTACTAAGGGCTCCAATTTGGTGCTCCTATGTTATATCACTTTGCAGGAACCAGGTTATGGAGGGTCCCTCCTCCTTCTGTTAATCTTGCTATATCTTTCTGAACATTCACAACTCCACACATCCTACTTTTCAAAGAGCAGTTGATTTTCTGTTTGTAGAGATCCAGATATATATTCTTATATTTCAGGCTGATTTCATGGCTGTTCAAAATGGTTTGATAGATATCCAGGCATATTCCCATAAGTTCTTTATAGATTTTGGATACCAGTCCTTTATCTCATAAGTCATTTGCAAATATCTTCTATTCCTTAGGTTGCATTACAGTTGTGTTGATTGTTTCCTTTGGTGTGCAAAAGATTTTATCCTGATGAAGTCCCAATAGTTCATTTTTGGTTTTGTTTCCTTTGCCTCTGGAGGCATGTCCAGAAATAAGTTGCTGTCGCTGAAGTTGAACAGGTTGCTGCCTGTGTTCTCCTCTCGGACTTTGATGGATTCCTATATCACACTTAGGTCTTTCATTCATTTTGAATTTATTTTTGTGTCTGGTGTAAGAAAATGGTCCAGTTTCATTGTTATGCATGTGGCTGTCCAATTTTCCCAACACCGGTTATTGAAGAGACTGTTTTTTGGTTTTTTCCCCCATTGGATATTCTCTGATGCTTTGTCAAAGATTAGCTGTCCATAGAGTTGAGGGTTCATTTCTAGTTATCTGTTCTGTTCCATTGATCTATCTTTCTGTTTTTGTGTCAGTACCATACTGTCTTGATTATTACAGCTTTGTAATACATCTTGAAGTCCAGAATTGTGATGCCTCCAGCTTTGGTTTTCTTTTATTTTTTTAAGATTTTATTTATTTATTCATTTGAGAGAGAGAGAGAGAGAGAGAGAGAGAGAGTACAAGCAGGGGGAGCAGCAGACAGAGGGAGAATCAGGCTCCCCTCTGAACAAGGAGCTTGATGTGGGACTTGATACCAGGACCCTGGAATTATGACTTGAGCTGAAGGCAGACACTTAAGTACTGAACCATACAGGTGTCTCTGGTTTTGGTTTTCTTTTTCAACATTTCTTTGGCTATTTAGGGTCTTTACTGATTCCATACAGATTTCAGAATTCTTTGTTCAAGCTCTGTGAAAAATGGTGGTTTATTTTATAGGAATTGCATTGAATGTGTAGATCATGTTTAGTACTCTAGACATTTTAACATTATTTGTTCTTCTAATCCATGCGCATAGAATGTTTTTCCATTTCTTTATGTCTTCCTCGGTTTCTTTTATAAACGGTCTATAGTTTTCAGAGTATAATTTTTGTTTGTTTTGTTTTGTTTTGTTTTGACCTCTTTGTTAAATTTATTCCCAGGTGTCTTTTGGTTTTTGGTAGAATTGTAAATGGAATGCATTCATCAATTTCTCTTCCTTGCACCTCATTGTTAATGTATAGAAATGCAACAGACTTCTGTGCATTAAATTTATATCCTGCAACTGCTGAATTTCTGTAACAGTTCTATAAATTTTGGGGGGGAATCTTTGGGTTTTCTACAGAGTATCATATGAAGAGTGAAAGTTTGTCTATTTCTTTGCTGACTTGGATGCTTTTTATTTCTTTTTGTTGTCTGATTGCTGATGCCAGGACTTCCAGTAAAATATTGAACAACAGTGGTGAGAATGGACATCCCTGTTGTGTTCCTGACCTTAGGGAAAAAAGTTGTCAGGTTTTTACCACTGAGGACGTTGTTAGCTGTGGGGCTCTCATATATGACCTTTACGATGTTGAGGTATATTCTTTCTATCCCTGCTTTTTTCAGGGCTTTTATCAAGACAGGATGCTGTATTTTGACATATGATTTTTCGGCATCTATTGAGAGGATCAAGTGGTTCTTATCCTTTCCTTTATTAATGTCATGTATCAAGATGATTGATTCTCAGATTTTGAACCATGTCTGCAGCCCAGGAATAAAACCCACTTGGTCCTGGTGAATAATCCTTGTATTGTTCTCTTGAATCTGATTAGCTAGTATATTGCTGAGAATTTTTGCATCCATGTTCATCAGAAATAGTCATCTGTAATTCTCCTTTTAGGAGGGTCTTTGTCTGGTTTTGGGTTCAATATAATAGTGGCCTCATAGAATGAGTTTTAAACTTTTCCTTCTATTTCTATTTATCAGAACAGTTTCAGAATAAGTATTGGGGTTCCTGGGTGGCTCAGTCAGTTAAGCATCTGCCTTCAGCTCAGGTCATGTTCCCAGTGTCCTAGGATTGAGCCCCACATTAGGGTCCCCAGGGAACCTGATTCTCCCTCTCCCTCTGCCTGCCACTACCCCTGCTTGTGCTCTCTTTCTCTTTCTGCCAAAAATAAATGAAATCTTTTAAAGCAAAGAATAAGTATTAATTCTTCCTTATTAAATGATTGATCACACTCCCCTGGAAACAATCCAGGCTGGACTCTTGTTTCTTGGGAGATTTTTGAGTACTGATTCAATTTTGTTGCTTTTTGTGGGTCTGTTCATGCTTTCTATTTCTTCCTGTTTCAGTTTTAGTTATTTATATGTTTCTAGGAATATATTCATTTCTTCCAGATTGTCTAATTTGTTAGCATATAATTGTTCATATTCTCTTATAATTGTTTGTATTTCTTCAGTGTTGGTTGTGATATCTACTCTTTCATTATTTTATTTATTTGGTTGTGATCTCTCCTCTCTTCCTTTCTCTTTTATTTTTAATAAGTCTCCCTAGGGCTTTATCAATTTTGTTAATTCTTTCAAAGGACCAGCTCCTCGTGTTGTTGATCTGTTCTGTTATTTTTTCAATTGTTATATCATTGATTTCTGTTCTAATCTTTATTATTTTTTTTCTCTTCCTGGACTTAGGCTTAATATACTGTTTTTTTCCAACTTTTAGAAAAGATTTTATTTATTTATTTGTCAAAGAGAGAGCACAAGAAGGCAGAGTGGCAGGCAGAGGCAGAGGGAGAAGCAGGCTCCCCGCTAAGCAAGGAGCCCAATGCGGGACTTGATTCCAGGACCCTGGGATCATGACATGAGCTGAAGGCAGAGGCTTAACCCACTGAGCCACACAGGCATCCCTTTTTCCAACTTATTTAGGTGTAGGCTTAGGTTTTGTATTTAAGACTCTTGTCTCTTGAGAAAGGCCTGTATGTACTTCCCTTGTAGGCAGACTTTGTTGCATCCTAAAGGTTTTGAACTGTCATGTTTTCATTTTTTTGCTTCCATATATATATTTTTTTATTTGACAGAGAGAGAGAGAGAGAGATCACGAGTAGGCAGAGAGGCAGGCAGAGAGAAAGGAGGAAGCAGGCTCCCCACTGAGCATGGAGCCCAATGCGGGCCTCGATCCCAGGATCCTGAGATCATGACCTGAGCCAAAGGCAGAGGCTTTAACCCACTGAACAACCCAGGCACCCTAATTCCATATATTTTTAATTCTTCTTTAATTTCCTAGTTGACCCTCTAATTCTTTAGTACCATGTTCTCTAAAATCCATGTATTTGTGTTTCTTCCAATTTTTTTCTTCTGATTGAGTTCAAGATTTTAAGCATCGTGGTCTGAAAGTATACATGGCATTATCTCAATATTTTTGTACCAGTTGAAGTCCCAGTATGTGATTTATTCTGGCAAATGTTCCATGTGCTGTTGAAAAGAATATTTATTCTGCTTTAAGATGAAATGCTCTGAATATATCTGAGAAGTCCATCTAGTCCAGTGTGTCATTCAAAGCCCTTGTTTCCTTGTTGATCTTATGCTTGGATGATCTATCCATTGCTGTGAGTGTGGTGTTGAATTCCCCATCTATTATTGTATTATTATCATGTGTTTCTTTAGGTTTGTTATTAATTGATTCATATATTTGTCTGATCCTGTTAGAAATATAAATATGTACATTTGTTAAAGCTTCTTTTTGTATAGACCACTTTATTATGATATAGTGTCATTTTTCATCTCTTATTACAATCTTTGTTTTAAAATCCAGTTTGTCTGGTATGAGGATGGCTACTCCAGCTTTCTTTTGATGTCCATTGGCATGCTAGATCAATCTCCACCCTGTCACCTTCAATCTGGAGGTGTCTTTAGCTCTCAAGTGAGTCCCTTGTAAGAAGCATATTTAATGGGCTTTGTTTTTTATCCATTCTGATATCCTATGTCTTTTGCTTGGAGCACTGAGTCCATTTATATTCAGAGTAATTATTGAAAGATAAGAATTTAGTGCCATTGTATTACCTGTAAATTCACTGTTTCTGTAGATTATCTCTGTTCCTTTCTAGTTTTTGTTACTTTTGATCTCACTGTCCAGTCAAAAGCCCTCTTTAATATTTCTTGTAGGACTTGTTTTGTGTTAATGAACTTCTTTATTTTCTGTTTGTCCTGGATACTCTTTATCTTTCCTTCTATTCTGAGTGACAGCCTTGCTGGATTAAGTACTCTTGGCTGCGTATTTTTTACTATTTAACATGTTGAATACATCATGCCAGTCCTTTCCAGCATGCTAGGTCTCTGTGGACATGTCTGCTACCAGTCTTATGTGTCTACCCTTATAGGTTAAACACTTTTTCTCCTGAGCTACTTTCAGAATTCTCTCTTTTCTTTATCTTTGCATTTTGCAAGTTTCACTATAATACGACATGGTGTTGACTGGTTTTATTGATTTTGAGGGGAGTTTTCTGTGCCTCGTGAACATGAATGCCTGTTTCTTTCCCCAGATTAAGGAAGTTCTCAACTATAATTTGTTCAAATAAACCTTCAATTCCTTTTTCCTGATATTCTTCTGGGACTCTATGATACAGATACATTTTTTGCTTTATGGGATCACTGAATTTCCTGTCTACCTTCATGATTTAATAGTTTTCTTTCCCTCTTCAGCTTCATTATTTTCCATCATTTTATCTTCTATATCACCTATACTCTCTACTGTTTCTTCATTCCTTGTATGTAGAAGGGCTCTATCTCTCCCAGTGCGACCCCTAAGATCCCTAAACCACTTTGGGTGTGCTCTTGGGCCAGAGCCCTCCTTCTCTCCAGGAGCACATGTTACAGCTTCCCTCCAGTGAAAGTCAAACACTTCCAAAGTTCAGAGTTTGAGCCAAATTCACCGTTTGCAAAAAATCTGCCCTATAAGTTCTCCTAGCTCCCCAATCTATAGTCTGAGATGTTTTCTTCTTGTGCAAACCCATCCCACACTCTCTCAAAAGCTTTCTCCCTTTTCTCTTCTTTTGGAAAGGGTTCCCTGTCCTCCACAGCACAGCAGCTTTTTTTCTCTACCAATTCCTTTCCAGGCATCTTGCACCTGCCATGTTTTCTTTGTCCAACCATGGAAATACTTTTTCAAATCCTCGGATAGATTTCCTTGGTGTTCCAAGTTATCTGACTTCAATACAGTTGTGTTCAAGGGACAAGAAAGCCCCAGGTCCCCCTACTTCTCTGCCATATTAACTTTGCCCCCTCAATATCATATTTCTTAATATCAGATTTCCCTATCTGTCTAGTGTTTTTTTTAAAGGAGGTGCATTTATTTATTTCGCAGAGAAAGACATGGCAAGAAAGGGAACACAAGCAGGGGGAGTGGGAGAGGGAGAAGCAGGCTTCCCGCTAGGCAGGAAGCCCAATGTGGGGATCAATCCCAGGACCCTGAAATTATGACCTGAGCAAAAGAGAGATGCCCAACGACTGAGACACCCAGGTGCCCCTAGTAAATGTTTTCTTAAATGTTTGTCCAAACCAACACTTAAACAAGAGTCATACATAGAATGATTTAATCAATATGAGAAGGAGCCAGGTATGCCAAATATTGAGGAAAGTGTTCTTCGCTAGACAGAGTACAAAAGTTGTGATATGGGAATAAGATTGCCTTCTTTTAATAACTGAGAGAAGTTCAGCATAACTAGGGCATATTGAATACAGTGATTGGTGAGAGAAACATTCAGGTGCAAGAGTGGAAGGAGGAAGGTCACTTAAGAGGCTACTATAGTGATCCAGACAAAAAATGATGAAAACCTGACTAGTATGTTAGGAGTGGGTGTGAAGAAAATGAAGTGTATTGATGATTGAGGGGACACTGACAACACTCAGATTTCTGTTTTGGTGGACTGGATGGACAGAGGTGTCATTTACAGAGACAGAGTGTTTTCCAATGATTAATACAGTAAGTGGAAATTAAACCTTGGTATGCAGCCAAGGTATACTTTCCTCTACTCCTGGTATTCCACAGGTTCTTTGGAACTGAGGTAACTGCAGAAATGCCTGCTTCATTGACTTCCAAAGATTATGGTTCATTGCAGTGTGTCCCAGAGAATATCCCTGTTTCTGGTAGAGTAGACACTCTCTGCAGAGAACCATGAGGTTTGTGCTTATTTGGGTACCACCTCTAGAATACAGTGCAGCCATTCATCTCCATTGCACTTACAATTATACAAAGCAGGAGATGCAGATACAACAATTTCTATGAAACATAATTTTCAAGTTCTAGTTTTTAATAATGATGTCACCCGATTACCTTGGCTCAAAATTGATCATTGATTTTTAACATTCTTTTATGCCCTCGGTTATTTGTTTCTAAATTTTCATTATTTCATTCTTTGAATAGTTCTTTTATTGAGGATGTAGACATAATGACCAAGAGTTTGTGTAGACATTATGTAGACATAGTGACCAAGAGTATTGCGAAGCTACACTGTATGGATTTGACAAGGGCCTGAATTTCCTGAGTTCTTGCAACCAGCAGATCTTTGAGCCTAAAGTTTTAAAGGACAACAGGCTTGGCTGAGATATAGCACAAAGGGCACTGCTGTGCTCCTAGAGAGAAGGCAAGCAAAATACACGTCAGGAGACAGTATGGAAATAGTGATCTCAAGAGCACCTGGAGCAAACAAAGGGGATATGATTTGCTCTTTTCAGTTCATGTTCCTGAGAGGCAGCATTCACAGAGATACCTCTTCAGAAGCAACAGAGGTGTCAGGTACCATTTTCTTCACCCACCCCTAAGCATAAACACAGAGTCACCTGCAGAAAGCAGCACAGTGCACAATGACTGTCTAACTTGCAAATACAAAGACCCACACCCCCACAAACTGATGGGAATGTCCTTTTCAGTCACACTTTCCTCAGCCCCTCCACAGAAGACCCCTCCCCCAGAAAAACAGCATCAATACCTACCCACACCACATCTCCTGACCAGAGAGTGCTGCAGGGCCTTGGTTCCAAAAAAGGTGGTGATAGATCTCATTTCACAAGCATACCAAGCACACCTAGTTAAAACTCAACAACATTCAAGGCAGGAACAAGTTAAAAACCACATTCAAGACAGGAAACAAACACTACCCACAATAGGCAAGGAGGTCCTCTGAAGATGACTGGCCTGAAGGATAGAGAAGACAAAATACAACAGCAGTGTGCATGCAGCACACATCAGAGACACTCTTTGAAGTGCCAAGCCCTCACACTACATGACCTCTTCATAGGGCCATTACTTTCAGGATCAGGAGACAAAACTCTCTTTTCTAACATGGAGAAGGAGTCAGAGATGTTGACAGAATTCAAACATGGAGGAATTTATCCCAAAAGAAAGAAAAAGATAAGGCCAAACTAGAGATCTAAGTGAAACAGATATGTCAAATGACTGATGGGGAATTTAGAGGGATAATCATAAGGATACACACTGGGCTTGAGAAAAGTATACAAATAATCAGTGAGACACTTACTACAGAGACAAAAGAGTTAAAAAATCAATTAGAAATGAAGAGTGAAATAAATGAGATTAAAAACATGCTTGATGCAATGAACAGCAAGAAGGAAGAAGCAGAGGAATGAATTAGTGACCTAGAAGACAAAGTAATGGAAAGTAATGAAGGTGAACAAAAGAGAAGAATTATGCAGCATGAGAATAGATTTAGGGAACTCAGTGATTCTATTAAACATGCCAACATTTCTATTATAGGAGTCCCAGAAGAAGCACAGAGAGAAAAGGGGGCAGAAATTTTATTTGAAAAATAATAGCTGAAAACTTCCTTAATCTGGGAAAGGAAACAGACATCCAGATCCAGGAGGCACAGAGAACTCCCTTCAAAATCAACAAAAGCAGGGGCAAACAAAAAAACATATTGTAATTAAATTTCAAAAATATAGTGATAAAGAAAAAAGTCTTAAAAGCAGCAAAACAAAATAAGCCCTTAACATATATGAGAAAACCCGGGCACCTGGGTGGCTCAGTGGGTTAAAGCCGCTGCCTTCGGCTCAGGTCAATATCCCAGGGTCCTGGGATCGAGGCCCACATCGGGCTCTCTGCTCAGCGGGGAGCCTGCTTCCTCCTCTCTCCTCTCTCTCTGCCTGCCTCTCTGCCTACTTGTAATCTCTCTCTCTGTGTCAAATGAATAAATAAAATCTTTTTAAAAAAACATATATGAGAAAACCCATAAGAATAGCAAGGGATCTCCCAACAGAAATGTGGTGAGCCAGAAGGGAGTGTAATGATATATTCAAAGTGCTGAATGAGAAAAATCTGCAGCCAAGAATACTCTATCCAGGAAGGCTATCATTCAAAATAGGAGGCAGAAAGAGTTTCCCAGACAAAAACTGGATAGCACCATGCAAAAAAATGAAACTGGACCAATTTATTTCACCATACAAAAAAAAATCAAAAATAAAATGTGTGAAAGACCTAAATGCGAGACAGGAAACCATTAAAATCCTAGAAGATAACACAGGCAGTAATTTCTTTGACATCAACTATAACAACTTCTTACTAGATATATTTCTTGAGGCAAGGGGAAAAAACATAAATAAACTATTGGGAATTCAACAAAATGAGAAGCTTCTGAACAGTGAAGGAAACAATCAATAAAACTAAAAGGCAACTTATGCAATAGGAGAAGGTATTTGCAAATAACATACCTGATAAAGGGTTGATATCCAACATATATAAAGAACATATGGAACTCAACATCCACAACACAAGCAAAGCAGTTTAAAAATGATCTAGAATGCATGACTAGACATTTTTGTGAAGAAGACATACAGATGGCCAAAAGACATATGAAAAAGTGCTCAACATCACTGATCATTGGGGAAATACAAATAAAAACTACAATGAGATATCACCTAACACCTGTCAGAAGGGCTAAAATTAATAATGCAGGGAATAACACGTGTTGGCCAGGATGCAGAGAAAGGGAAACCCTCTTACACTGTTGGTGAGAATGTAAACTGCTGCAGCCACTCTGTAAAATAGTATGGAGATCCCTCAAAAAGTAAAAATTAGAACTACTCTTTGATCCAGCCATTTCAGTACTAGAAATTTACCCACAGGATACAAAAATACAGATTCAGTGGGGTATATGCACCCTGATATTTCCCTAGTTGTGGAAAGAGCCCAAATGTCCACTGACTGATGAATGGATAAAGAAGAAGATATATATATATATATATATATATATATATAT
>LNAC01001024.1:314493-402594 GCA_002007465.1 Ailurus styani | reverse complement strand
TAATGGATATAGAAAAAGATATATATATATATATATATATATATATATATATATATATATATATATAGAATATTCTTCTAATATGTATAGAATATATATATTCTAATATCTATATATATGTATATATACACATATATATGTATATAGTATTAGATATTAGAATATTAGAATTAGAGTATTAATCATAATAAAGAATGATATCTTGCCATTTGGAATGATGTGGATGGAGCTAGAGCATACTGTGAAATGAAAAATAACTCAGCCAAAGAAAAACAAATACCCTGATTTCACTCATATGTGGAATTTAAAAAACAAAGAAATGATCATAGCAGAGAAGGAGAGGCAAATCAAGAAGCAAACTCTTAGCTATAGAGAACAAACTGATTATTTCCAGAGGGCAAGTAGTTGGTAGGATAGATTAAACTTGTGATGGGGATTAAGGAGTGAATTTATGATGAACACTGGGTGTTATATGTAAGTATAGAATCACAGAATTATACACTTGAAACTAATAAATTATGTTGTAAATTAACTAATTTGAATTTAAATTAAAAAAGAAGCCTTTGGGAATAGCTGCATGCTTAACACATGGAAAACACACTGTGAATAAACCTTCTGTCAAGTAATAACTACTTTCATTAAGATATAAGTGTATGTAAAGTCATGTGTAGAAATACATGAGAAGAGCTGTATGCTTAACTCATTGGAACTACTTACTATGTGTATAATGCATCCTTCAACTAACGTCTTCTTTGAATAAGATGCAGGTGTTTGTAAATGTGTAGAAGCATACAGGAGTACTCACAGGATTAACATTATGAAACCACACTATGCATAATTCATTTTTCAAGTATCATCTTCTTTCATTAGAAATTTCTACCCATACATGTAGAGGCATATGGGAATAGTCATATGCTTAGCTCATTGACAATACACTATATGTAAATCATCATTCAAGTAACAACTTCCTCATTGATATATATGTGTTTATAAATGTATGTGTAGAAGCATGGGGGGAATATGCTTATTCTTACCTGAATGAAACTAAATGGTATATAATGCACGTTTCAGGTAACACCTTCTTTCGTTAAGATATAAGTATTTATAAACATGTCAGAAGCATATGGGAAAAACCCTGTCCTTACTTCGTAGAAATTACACTGTGTATAACCCCTTGTTCAAATAACATTTTCATTAATACATGTGTGTTTGTAAATGGATGGATAGAAGCATAATGGAAGAGCCTTGTGCTTAAGCACATTGAAACTGTACTGTGTTTAAACTGTCATTCAAGTATCATATTCTTTCATTAATATGAACAACTAACACCTCAACCCTAACCCTTAATCCTTAACCCTAAATCTAAACCTCTGGAGAGTTCTGTAAACTTCAGGATACCAGGCATATATTGTTACCCAGGCCATAAAACCTAACTACATTTGAGAAGAAGAAGAAAGGAAGAGAAGAAGATGAAAAAGATAGAAGGAGAAGAAGAAGAAAAAGAAGAATAAGAAGAAAGTGATATAGATAGATGATAGATAGATAGATAGATAGATGATAGATAGATAGATAGATGATAGATAGAGATAGATATAGACCATAAATAGATGATAGATAGATAATGATGATATAGATAGATGATAGAGAGAGAGAGAGAGATGATATATAGATAGATAATAGATAGATACACATAATGGAATATTGGTCAGCTATTAAAAAAAAAGAATGAAATCTTGCCATTACCAACATCATGGATGGAGCTAGAGAGGCATATGCTAACCAAAATTAGACATGAACAGAAAGACAAATAACATGCGATTTGGAATCTAAGAAACAACACAGCAAAGGGGAAAAAAGAAAGAGAGACAACCTGAGAAACAGACCATTAAATATAGAGAACAAACTAATTGTTACCAAAGTGGGGGTGGGTAGGGGTATGGGTTAAATAGGTGATAAGGATTAAGGTGTGCACTTGTTCTAGTGAGCATCTGGTATTGTATGGGAGCATTGAATCACTATTTTTTACCTGAACACGAACGTTACATATATGATAACTAACAGGAATTTAAATTAAAATTTAAAAAAAAGTTTCCCAGAAAAATAAGAACTAAAGCAGTTCAGGAGTACTAAACCAGATATGCAGGAAATGTTGAAGGGGACACATTGAGTGCAAAGGAGGCGCCAAAAGTGACAAAGAAAAGAGAGGATCAGAGATAATCTCCAGAAACAAGGACAAAACAAGTAATAAAATGATACAAAATACATACCTATCAGTAATTAATTTGAATGTAAATGGATTAAATGCTCCCATCAAAAGACATAAGGAGTCAGAATGGATAAGAAAATATTAGACCAATCTATTTGCTGCCTATATGAAACTCATTTTAGCCCTAAAGACAACCTGCAGACTGAAAATGAGGAGACAGAGAAATTTTATCATTCTTTTTTTTTTTTTAAGATTTTTTATTTATTTATTTGACAGAGAGAGAGAGAGAGATTACAAGTAGGCAGAGAGGCAGGCAGAGAGACAGAGAGAGGAGGAAGCAGGCTCCCTGCTGAGCAGAGAGCCCGATGCGGGCCTCGATCCCAGGACGCTGAGATCATGACCTGAGCCGAAAGCAGAGGCTTTAACCCACTGAGCCACCCAGGCGCCCGACAGAGAAATTTTATTACTCAAATGGCTGTCAAAAGAAATCCAGAGTGTCAATACTTATCTTAGACAAACTAGATTTAAAACAAAGACTTTAACAAGACACAAATAAGGGCAATATATAATCATAAAGATGACAATCCAACAAGAAGATATAACAATTGTATAAACATTTATGCACTCAATATGGGAGCAACCAAATATATAAAATATATATAGGACTATTTAATGTATTAGGACTATATTTAATATAACATATTATATAATATATTAATGTATTATATAATATATAAACATAAAACATTAATATAATATAATATAATATGATATAATATAAATGGACTAATTGATACTAATACAATAATAGTAGGGAACTTTATATTTTTTAAAGATTTTATTTGTTAATGGCAGGAACATGAACTGAACAAAAGGCAGATGCTTAACCAACTGAACCACCCAGGTGCCCCAGTAAGAGACTTCAACCTCCTACTTACATCAATGAACAGAGGAACTAAACAGAAAATCAACAAAAAACAATGGTTTTGAATGACACATTGTAACAGGTGGACTTACCAGATAAATTCAGAAGATTACATCCTAAAATAGCAGAGTACACATTCTTTTCAAGTGCACTTGGAACATTCTCTAGAATAGATCATGTATAGGTCACAAAAAAGACCTCAACTAATATGAAAATGTTTAAAACATACCATGCAACTTTTTTCTGATGACAACACTCTGAAACTAGAAGTCAACCATATGAAAAAATATATGGAGAGAACATTAAAAACATGAAGATTGAACAATATGCTACTAAACAATGATTGAGTCAACCAGAAAATCAAAGGAGATATTTAAAAGTACATAGAAACAAATGAAAATTAAAACAATGGTCCAAAATCTTTGAGATGCAGCAAAAGCGGTACAGAGAGGGAAGTATATGGAGATATAGGTCTATCTCAAGAAGCAAAAGAATCTCAAATAAACAGCTTAACCTTATACCTAAAGAAGTTAGGATAAGAAAAACAAAACCAAAGCCAGCAGAAGGAAGGAAATAAAGATTACAGCAGAAATAAATGATATAAAAACTAAAAAATAAAATAAAACAGAGCAACAAAACAAAGAGTTGGTTCTTTGAAAAATTAATGAAATTGATAAACCTTTAGCCAGACCTATCAAAAAGAGAAAGAACCTAAATAAAAAGAGGGTAAATAACAACCAACACCACAGAAATACAAACCATTATAAAAGAATTTATGAAAAACAATAAACCCCAAAATTGGACAACCTGGAAGAAATGGATAAGATTCTAAGGTCATAAAAACTACTGAAACTTAAACATTAAGACATGGCAACTTGAATAGAAAAATAACCAGGACAGAAATTGAATCAGTGATTAAAAAAACTGCCAACAAACAAAACTCCAAAACAAGATGGCTACACAGGTGAATTCTACAAAACATTTAAGAAGAGTTAATACCTATTCTACTCAAACTATTCCAAAAAGCAGAAAAGGATGGAAAATTTCCTAATTCATTCTATGACTCCGAATTACCCTGTTACCAAAACAAGATAAAGACACAAATAAAAACAAACAAACAAACAAACAAGCAAAAGGAAGTACAGGCCAATATACCTGATGTACACAGATGCAAAAATTCTCAATAAAATACTAGCAAACCGAATCCAGCATTACATTAAAAAAAATTCACCACATTCAAGTAGGATTCATTCCTGGCTTAAAATGGTGGCTCATATTCACAAATCAATCAACATGACACACCACTTTAATAAAAGAAAGGATAATATCTATATGATTATTTCAATAGGTTCAGAAAAACCATTTGCCAAAGTACATCCATTCATGATAAAAGCCCTCAACAAAGTCAGGTTAGAGGAAACATCTCAACATAATAAAGACCATTTACGAACACCCCACAGCTAATATTATCCTTAAAGGGGAAAAGCTGAGAGGTTTTCCTCTATTGTCAAGAAGAAGGAAGGAATGTCCGCTAACACCACAGTTTTTTGATAATACTGTAAGTCCTAGCCACAGGAATCAGACAGTGAAAATAAATAAAGTGCATCCAAATCAGCAAGAAGGAAATAAAACTTTCACTATTTGCAGATGATATGCTACTCCATATAGAAAACCTGAAAGTCTCCACCAAGAAAAAGCTGTTAGAACTGATAAAGGAATTGAGCAAAGTCACAGGATAAAAAAAAAAGTCAGTGTACAGAAACTGTTGCATTTCCAGACACCAATAATGAAGCAACAGAAAGAGAAATTAACAAAACAACTCATTTACAATTGCACCAAAACCAATAATATACATGAAAGTAAATGTAACCAAAGAGGTGAAATACCTGTACTGTGAAAACTATAAATACTCATGAAAGAAATTAAAGATGACACAAAAAAATGAAAAAAAAACATACCATGGTCATGGATTGGAAGAACAAATATTGTTAAAATGTCTAAACTACTCAAGGAAATCTACACATTTAATGTAATTCGTTATCAAAATACCAACAGCATTTTTCACAGAGTTAGAATAAACATTCCTAAAATTTGTATGGAACCACACAAGACTCTGAGTGGCTAAAGCAACACCAAAAAAGAAAAGCAAAGGGGGAGGTATCATAATTGTGAACTTCAAGTAATATAACAAACCATTAGTAATCAAAACATTAAGTACTGGCATAAAAATAGACAAGCAGATCAATGAAACAAAATAGAAAAAGCAGAAATGAAAAAGAATGAAGGAATGAATGAATGAAAGAAAGAAAAAAGAAAAAAGAAAGAGAGAAAGGAAGAAAGGAAGAAAGAAAGAAAGAAAGAAAGAAAGAAAGAAAGAAAAGAAGAAAGAAAGGAAAGGAAAGGAAAAAGAAAAGAAAAGAAAAGAAAGAAAAAGGTGGGGAAGGAAGGAAGGAAGGAAGGAAGGAAGGAAGGAAGGAAGGAAGGAAAGAAAGAAAGAAAGAAAACCGTAAATGAACACACAACTATATGGTCAACTAATCTTCAAAAAAGCAGGAAAGAATATCAAATGGGAAAAGAATGTCTTTTCAACAATGATGTTGGGAAAAGTGGACAACAATATGGAAAAGAATAAAAGTGGATCACTTTCTTACACCACAAAAAATAAATTCAAAATGGATTAAAGACCTAAATGTGAAGCCTGAAACCATAAAAATCCTAGAGGAGATCACAGAGAGTAACTTCTTTGACATTGTCCAGTGGAACTTCTTTCTAGATATGTCTCCTCACACAAGGAAACAAAAGCAAAAATAAACTGTCAGGGCTATATAAAAATCAAAAGCTTCTGCACAATGAAGGAAACAATCAACAAAACAGAAGGTAACCTGTGGAATGGGAGAAGATAGTTGCAAATGACATATCTGATAAAGGGTTAGTATCCAGTATTTAAATAACTTATAAAACTAATCATCCAAACAATGAATAATCCAATTAAAATTGGCAGAAGACATGAATAGACAGTTTTCCAAAGAAGACATACAAGATGACCACCAGACGCATGAAAACATGCTCAAAATCACCATCATCAGGGAAGTGAAAATCAAAACTGCAATGAAATATCACCTTACCCCTGTCAGAATAGCTAAAATCGACAACACAGAAAACAACAGGTGTTGGCAAGGATGTGGAGAAAAAGGAACACTCGTGCACTGTTGATGGGAATGGAAACAGGTGCAGCCACTTTGGAAAACAGTATGGAGGTTCCTCAAAAATTAAAAATAAAATTACCCTGTGGTTAAGTAATAACACTATCTAGGTATTTACCCAAAGAATACAGAAATACTAATGGAAATGAATACGTGCACCACCATGTTTATAGCAGCACTATCTACAATAGCCACATTATGGAGATAGTCCAAGTGTCCATTGATGGATGAATGGATAAACAAAACAAACTGAGGGTTACTGGGGGGGGGGAGGGTAGGGATAGGGTGGATGGGTTATGGACATTGGGGAGGGTTTGTGCTTTGGTGAGTGCTGTGAAAGATGTAAGCCTGATGATTCACAGACCTGTACCCCTTGGGCAAAGAATAAAAATAAAATTTAAAAAAAAAGAATATATATACATATATATGAATTTGTTTAATAACCTCTAGCTCCATCCACATCACTGCAAATGGCAAGATTTCATACAATATATAATTATAATATTATATATATACACAATGAAATATTACTAAGCTTTAAAATAGAATGAAATCTTGCCATTTGCAGTGATGCAGACAGAGATAGAGGTTATTAAACAAAGTCAGAGAAAGACAAATACCATATGATTTTACTCATATGGAATTTAAGAAACAAAACAAATGAACATAGGGAAAAAAGGGAGGCAAATGAAGAAACCCACTCTCTTTTTAAAAATACTTTATTTACAGAGAAAGAAAGAGAGTGCACAAGCAGGAGGAGCCACGGGCAGAGGGAGAGGGAGAAGCAAACTCCCTGCTGAGCAGAGTCCGATCACGATCACGACCTGAGCTGAAGGCAGACACTTAACTGACTGAGCCACTCAGGCACCCCAAAGAAACACACTCTTGAGAGAACAAACTGTTTGTTACCAGATGGGAGGTGGGGGGTGGGTTAAATAGGTGATGGGGATTAAGGAGTGCACTTGTGATAAGCACCAGGTGTTGTATGAACGTGCTGAATCACTGTGTTGTACACCTGGAACTAACGTTACACTGTACGTTAAATGGAATTTAAATAAAAACTTTATTTTTTTAAATAAAAACTTTAATAAATAAATGAAATTGTATATATTTAATATATGCAATTTGTTAATTTGATATATGTACACATTGTGAAATACTCACCACAATCAAGCTAATTAACACATTCTTTACTTCATAGTTACGTTTTTAGTAAGAGGAACACCTAAGTTCTATCCTCTTAACAAACTTCAAGCACACAATACAATATTTTTAAATACAAATTGTTTTATATTAGATCTCCAGGATTTATGTATCCTGCAAAACTGATATTTTGTACCACTTACCAATATCCCACCAGCCCCTAGTAATTACAATTATTTTAAATATATATTTTATTTTAAATTACAGTATTATTAGTAGTCAGTGTTACGTTAGTTTCAGGTGTACAATATAATGATTCAACATTAGCATATATCACACAGGTCTCATCACAACAAGTGCACTCCTTAATTACCATTACACCTTTTTCTCACCCAACCCCACCTCTACTCTGGTACCATCAGTTTGTTCTTTACAGTTAAGAGTCTGTTTTTTGGTTTGCCTTTCTCTCTCCCTTTTTCCCCCATTACTCATTTATTTCTTAAATTCTACATATGAATGAAATCATTTGGTATTTGTCTTTCTAAGACAGACTTATTTTGCTTAGTGTAATAACCCCTCCATCCATGTCATTGCAAATGGCAAGATTTCATTTATTTTTATTACTGAATTATATATATTTTATTACTGATTCTCTTTTTGCTGGTTATTAGGCTGCTCAAGTTTTCTATTTCTTCCTGTTTCAGTTTTGGAAGTTTATGTGTTTCTAGAAATTTATCCATTTCTTTCAGGTTGTCCAAATTGTTGGCATGCAGTTTTTCATAATATTCTCTTATAATGATTTGTATTTCTGTGGTATTGGCTGTTATTTCTCTTCTCTATTTTGTGATTTTATTTATGCGTATCTTCTTCCTTTTGTTTTTGATAACTATGGCTAAGGGTTTATCGGTTTCGCTATTTTCTTCAAAGAGCCACCTCTTTGTTTTAGCTCTTCTAATTTGTTTTAGTTTCTATATCATTTATCATTTCAGCTCTAATATTTATTATTCTGTTCCTTCTACTGCCTTTAAGTTTTGTTGTTCTTTTTCCTTGCTTTTTTTAGGTGTGGGGTTAGGTTGTTGGAGATTTTTCTTTCTTTTTAAGATAGGAGTGTAATGCTATATATTTTCCTTTTGGACCACTTTTGCTACATTCCAAGTTTTTGGAGTATTGTATTTTCGTTTTTATTTGTTTCCCTATATTTTTAAAATTTCTTTTATTTTCTGGTTGACCCATTCATTCTTTAGTAGAATGTTGTGCATACTCCTTTTATTTTTGGACTTTCCTGATTTTTTTAAGATTTTTATTTATTTATTTGAGAGAGTGGGAGAGGGGTAGAGGAAAAGGGAGGAGCAGACTCCTTGTTGAGCAGGGAGCCCAACATGGGGCTTGATCCAAGGACCCTGGGATCATGACTTGAGCCAAAGGCAAATGCTTAACTGACTGTGCTACCCAGACACCCCATGGTCTTTCTGGATTTTTTTTTATGATTTACTTCTAGTTTCACACAACTGTGGTTGGAAAATGCCCATAGTATGATTTCAGTCTTTCTGTATTTGTTGAGGCCTGATGTGTGACCTAGTGCGTAATATATTCTGCCGAATGTTCCCTGTGTGCTTGAAAAGAATGTGTGTTTTGCTGTTTTAGGAAGAAATGTTCTGAATATATGTTAAATCCATTTGGTCCAGTGTGTCATTCAAAGCCATTGATTCCTCATGGATTTTCTGTTTATTTGATATGCCCATTGGTATAAGAGGGCTGTTAAAGACTATTATTGTATTATTGTCAATTAGTTCTTTTGTGTTTGTTATTAACTGTTTTTTATATTTGGGTACTTCCATATTAGGTACATACATATTTCCACTTTTATATCTTATGGTTTGATTTATTCTTTTTGATTGTATTTATTGTCTTATTTGTCTCTTGTTACAGTTTTTGTTTTAAATCTAATTTGTCTGATGTAAGTGTTGCTACTCTGGCTTTCTTTTGACCCTCATTTGTATGAAAAATGTTTCTTTGTCCACTCACTTTCAGTCTGCAGGTTTACTTAGGCCTAAAGTGAGTCTCTTGTAAGCAGCATATAGATGGGTCTTGTTCTTTTTATTCATTCTGACATCCTATGTCTCTTGATTAGAGCATTTATTCCATTAACATTCAAAGTAATTATTGATAGATATGTATTTAGTGCTATTTCATTACTTCCTTTGACTTTGTTTCTGAATATTTTCTCTGATCCTTTCGTCTTTGTCACTTTTGGTATCTCTTTTTTACCCAAAGAGCATCCTTTAATATTTTCTGCACAGCTGGTTTTTGGTCACAAACTCCTTTAGGTTTTATTTGTCTGGGAAATTTTATCTCTCCTTATATTCTGAATGAAAACCTTGCTAGATAGAGCATTCTTGGCTGCAGATTTTTCCCATTCAGCACTTTGAATATACCATGCCATTCCCTTCTACCTTGGCACATTTCTGTTGAGAAATCTCCAAATAACCTTGTGTGTTTTCCTATGTATGTTAAGGACTTCTTTTTTTTTCATACTGCTTTTAAGATTTTTTTCTTTGTCGCTACATTTTGAAAATTTAAGTACAAAATGTCTTGTTGATTGCCTGCTTTTGTTGATTTTGATGAGAGTGTTCTGTGGCTCCTGGATCTGAATATCTGTTTCCTTCCCCAGATTAGGGAATTTTCAGCTATTATTTCTTCAAGTAAATTTTGTGCCTTTTTCTGTGCTTCAATTGGGACTTCTTATAATACAAATGTCATTATGTCTGATGGAGTCACTGACTTCCCTATGTCTAGTCCCATGTTGCATAATTCTTCCTTCACTCTTTTGGTCAGCTTAATTACTTTCCACTACTTTGTATTTTAGGTTTATAATTTGTTCCTCTGATTCCTCCAGTCTTTTCTTCCTTGCATCATGTTTATATCTAATTTCATCACACATTTTATCTCTGATTGATTTTTTTGTCTTTTATTTCTGTGGTAAGGATCTAACTGGTGTCTTGTATACTTTTCTCAAGCTCAGTGTGTATTTGTATGATTGTTGCTATGAATTCTCCATCAGGCATATTAGTTATATCTGTTTTGCCTAGATTTCTGCCCATGGCCTCAACTTGTTCCTTCATCTGGAATAAATTCCTCTATCTTTGCATTTTATCTGTGTATCTGCCTTCTGTTTGTTAGAATAGCCAGTTATGTCTCCTGTTCCTCAAAATATGTAGAGGTTGGGTAATGCCCAGGTCCTGGCACTTCAGGAGTGTCTGGTGTGTGTTGCATGTATTCTGCTGTTGTGTTTTGGCAGCTCTATCCTTCAAGTCAATTGTCTGTACAGGTTTTTCTTGCCTACTGTGGACAATGTTTGCTTCCTGGCCTGAATCTGGTGAGTTTTAACTTGGTATGCTCTGGTCTGCTTATGAAATGAGACCTGTCACCCCCTTCACCAGAACTGAGGCCATGTGGAGCCAGGCCATGTTAGGAAACATGGTGTGGGCAGGGGTTTGTGCAGGTGTTCTGGGTGGGGATTGGGGATTTGCTGCACTGGCTTTTAAGGGAAGCATGACTCTGAAGGGTTGACTCACCAGAGTGTAGGGAAGTGAAGCCTAGTGTATGCAAGTTATGCAGCCAGTGTTGGCACCACCCTGCTTCCCACAGGTGGCTATGTTTATGTTGAGGGGTAGAGGAGGGAAATGGCATTAGCCAACACCTTTTCACCAGAGAAATGTCCCTGAGAATGCTGCCTCTCAGAGACATAGTCCAAGAAGTGTGAATTATCTCCTCCAGATAATGCTTCAGGCACTCTTCAGATCACTGTTTCCATGCTCTATATGGGTTATTTGCTTGCCTACTCTCCTGGAGCAGTGCAGTACCTTCTGGGCTCTATACCATTCAAGCCTGCTGTCCTTTAAAACACGCTTTAAGCTCCACTGATTGCAAGAACTCATTAATTGCAGTCGCTCTCCTTTTTCAAGACAGTGTCTTTGGGAAACATGTCTTGCATGTTCCCCTGTGTGCTCCTCTCTCTCTCTCTCTCTCGCCCTCTCTTCAACCATGGTTCTTCCCTCCCCCAGCCCCTGGAATGCATTTCTCCCCTAAACCATGTCTCCACACTTTGTGGTTTTTCTTCACAATAGAAATCAGGTCTTCAGGTCTATTTCCGGGTATTTAGGATGATTCAATAGTTATCTGGTTGTGTTCATGGGCTGAGGTGAGCCTAGGGTTCTCCTACTCTACTGCTATCTTTCCCCAACTTCTTTTTGGGTTTTGATATATGATTACCATTAGGTTTGTGTATAACATCTTCTGCATATACTGGTCTCTATTAAGTTGACTGTCATTTAAGTTTGAACCCATTTTTCACGCCTTTTCTCCCATTTTGGGTAAATTTTATCATATTTCACATCCTTCTATTTTGTCAGTTTGTTGGCTCATTTTTTACAAAAATATTCATTGTTAGTGCTTTTGTGTTTCTTACCTTCAGGATGTCATTTTGGGTCTCTCCTTTTCACTCAAAGTATCTCCTTTAATATTTCCTGCAGGCTTAGTTTAGTGGTCAGTAACTTCTTTAGTTTTTGTCTGGGAAACTCTATATCTCTCTTTCTATTCTAAATGATAGCCTTCCTGGATAGAGTGTCCTTGTCTGCAGATTTTTCCCATCAGTAGTTTGAATATATCATGTCTTCTGACTTACGAAGTTTCTGTTGGAAAGTCTTCTGATAGCCTTATGGGTTTTCCCTTGTCACTTACTATCTTCTTTTGTCTCACTGTTTTAAAAAATGTTTCTTTATAACTAAATTTTGTCAGTTTAATTACTATTTGTCTGGGTATGGGTCTGCCTTTATCAATTTTAATGGGAGTTCTCTGTGCCACCTTGATCTGGGTATCTATTTCCTTCCATAGATTAGGGAAGGAATTTCTTCAAATTCCTTCTTCAAATTTTTTTCAAATAAATATCTTCAAATAATTTTTTTTCAAAATAAATATTTCTTCAAATAAATTTTCTGCCCCTTTCTCTTCTTCTGGGAACTCCTATTATATGAATGTTATTATGTCTGAGGTAGTCACTGAATTCCCCAAGTCTACTCTCATTTTGCATAATTTATTTTACTTTCTTTTGTTCAGCTTGGTTAGTTTCCATTACTCTATATTTTAAGTCACTATTTTGTTCCCCTGCTTCTTCCAGCCTACTGTTCATTTCATCAGGTGTGATTCTCATTTCATGTATTGAGCCTTTTATCTCTGCTATTTTATTCCTCATCTCTGTTATCTGTGTTATGGGTCTCACTCATGTCTCCCACTCTTTTTTCAAGCACAGTGAGTATCCTTATGATCATTACTTTAAATTCTCTATCAGGCATGTTATTTATATTTGTTTTGCTTAGATCTCTGGCTGTGGCCTTATCCTGTTCTTTCATTTGGGATAAATTTCTCTATCTTGTCACTTTGTCTAAGTCTCTGTGTCTGTTTCTCTGTGTTAGGTAAGTCAGCTATGTCTCCTGTTCTTGAGAGTAATGGCCTTATGAGAAACAGGTCCTGCAGTGCCCTCTTCTCTGGTGTCCCCTGTTCCCCAGGTCCTCACACTTTCCAGAGTGTCTCCATTGTGTGCCATGTGTGCTGTGTTGTTTTTCCTGGATGCTTTAACCTTCAGGCCAGTTGTCTGTAGAGGCTCTCTTACCTGTTATGGGGAGTGTTTGGTCCATGGCCTGAATGTGGTGCTTTTTAAGTAGCTGTGCTCTGGACTGTTTTTGAAACAAGACCTGTCACCACTGCTGCTGGAACCAAGTTTTTGCAAAACTCATGAGATGGGAGAGAAATTGTGAGCAGGGTTTTGAGGCAGTCTTCTGGGGGAGGGGTCCACTGTGCTAGGATTGAGGCAAGCTATACTGAGAGGGGTAGTTCCACAAGAGCTTGAGGTGGTGGGGCTTGGAGCAAGCTGGTCAAGTAGGGAGTGTAGTCACTATTCCGGTTCCCACAGGTGGTCTTGTGCTTATGCTGAAGGGCAGGGGAGGGAAATGGCAACAGGCAGTTACATTGTTCCAAGAAGGATTGCTTCATAGATACTGCCACTTTGGCATAGACTCTGAGATGAGTGAATAGCCTCTCCACTCTGTGCCTTAGACACTCTTCCAGTCACTGTTTCCATGTTCTGTGTCCATTGGTTGTTTGCCCACCTTCTCTCTAGGAGCAGCCCCAGTGCCCTCCAGGTTCTACCCCATCAAACCCCAGGTTTTAAGCCCTACTGGTAGCAAGGATCATGAAATTCAATCCCTCTTGCTTTTCAAGCTAGTTGCTGTGGGGGTTTGTTTTCTCTGTGTGCTCTTCTGTGTGTTAGCCTGACTCATGCCTTTCTCAATAGCCATGGATACCTCTCCACCCCAGCAGCCACAATCAGTTTCTCTTCTAAACACTCTTTTCACTTCCTACATTCTTCAATGTAGTCTCTTCTCTGCCTTTAGTCATGGACTTTGTTCTGCCAGGCTTCAGGTCAATTTCTAGGGTATTTTGGATGATTTGATAGTTATATAATTGCATTCATGGGACAAGGTGAGCCTAGGGTCCTCCTACTTCATCACCAACTTCTGACCACCAATCTCCCTGTGCTTATTTTAAAATTTTTATTATAAGATACAACATTGTGCCTTTTAAAATATTCAAACAATACAGAAAGTTGGGAAAAAAGGAAAAGTTACTTTCCTACTACTCTCATCCTCACTTTCCATATATTCATTCACTGTTAATCATTTCTTATAATTTATGCTTAAGTATATTGATATTGCCTTTATTCTGAGTATATACATATGCTGTGTGTGATCTATAAAACACAATGGGGTCACACTGTGTTAATGTTTTTTATATTACTTTTCTTTTCATTTAGCTTTCTCTCTGGAGCATATTTCATATATAAACCCAATGCAACCTAAAGATACCAAGCACGGACATATTTCAAAAAGTTTGATGAGCTTCTTCTAGCTCCATTCCATACCCTTGAGTGTCTGACTTTACACAGAAGAAGGCCTGTAGCCTTAGGGGTGGGCCCCTTCTAATGAATCACATTATCTCTGTGTGTATAGTTTTACTTTTGAATATTTATTAGGAGTTCTTAGAAGGGAGGTAATGATTACTATGATGTGGTATAGTGGAAAGTGTCAGAGACCTGGGTTTGGATCAAAGTTTTATTGCTTACGGTGATTTAAAAAAAAAGATGTTTTGAACATCCTTTGAGGTATTTTTGTCCCCCTTTAGAGATGAGAAAACAGACTGGACCAGGGAGAAGTGACTTATTTAAGGTCACACAGCTAGTATGTAGAGCCAGAAGTCAAGCAAAGGCCTGTTTCAGCCAGCACCTACATGGTTTCTACTCTGCCACCTTGGCTTCTCTTTAGTATTTCTGTAAGGGTAGAGAGCATTTCTTCAAAATGATTGCCACAAGTTTTGACCAAAGCCTTGATAAAAGGTTATATATGCTGTTCTCTTTCCAGTACCCAAACATCTCTTCTCTGACTCCCTTCATTTTGTCATACTCCCTTTTTTAGGAGAGAAGCCTTATAAATGCACGTGGGATGGCTGCTCCTGGAAATTTGCTCGTTCAGATGAGCTCAACCGCCATTTTCGCAAGCACACCGGCATCAAACCCTTCCGGTGCACAGACTGCAACCGTAGCTTTTCTCGCTCTGACCACCTATCCGTGCACCGCAGGCGCCATGACACCATGTGAACAGCATAGAGTGCACTAGAAGAGCTGTACTGGTCTTTTTGGAGCATGTGCATGCATGTGAAATGAGATCATAACCATCTTTTCCTCTTTGACTTCAGCTTGCCTCTGGAATGGGGTAGGAGCAGCTCACTAAGCCATGTTGATGAGACTGTAGGGAAAGATAGATGGTCTCCCATGGGGGCTTCTCATAGTCCACTTTCACCTCTCCACTATTCAGTCTCCAATATTTACAGTCTGCCATGGGTTGAATTCCAGTGCAGCACCCATATTTGCCCCCGCATTCCCCCCCCCATTGCTCTGAGATAAGACATTTCTTTACAAAAACAAACAGGAATCAAATTCAAGGCTGTGAGCAAAAATACACTGCTTCTCATTCCATTTTTTTCTTATTTTCTAGAATTTTTATCCTTTTTTTAAATCACTACATAAAAATAGTTGGTAGTGTCTTAAAATGACTATTTTTTTAATTCCTAAAAAGAAAAAGGCATAATAATTTAGTTGGTTGGTAAGATTTATAGGGATGTGAGTCCTGAATATAGGGCACATTCTCAGTGAATAAGTTGAATCCCTTACCAAACTCAAAGGTTTTGTAAATCCAATCCTATTTGTTCTTATATTTTAGTTTTCAGACAGTGCTGGTGCTTCTTTTCAAGTCCATCAAAAGGAATGAAACGATCTTTTACTTCTACTTTTTCTCCTCTTCTTCTTCCTCCTCCTTCAGGATAAACATTTAGCTGCACAGTTACCTTCTCTATTAGGTTAAATTTAAACAAATATTCAAAGCACACAGTGACATGCCAGTAGGGAGAAAAGTGTTCCAATATGTTGGGCAGTGATGGGAACAAGCAAAACTGGGAACATTCTGGAAACAAATAGAGGGAGATTTTCATTTGGATAGGATACCAAAAGTGCTGTAATCACAGACCTCATTCAAATGGCAGCCTGTTGGGACAGTGTCTTGAGGGGATCACACTGTGCTGTTTATTCTTTCGTTTACATAAAGCAACTGTTATGATCATATTGCATGGTGAGAAATCACACACTGGGGCCATGTTGTACCAAGATGAGGAGTTGGAAGAAAAAAAATATGTTCATTTCACGGTATTATTAGCATGAATTCCTATATTTCAAATGAAATATAAAAGGATTTTAGGGGAAACTGACACAAAAAGCCATTTGATGTTCTGCAAGTGCTATGAACACCTAACCGTTTCATTAGCCATTATGTCAGGTTACATAATATACACATTTGGTTACCCAGATGGACTGTTTCATAACAGTCTCTGGGACATAAAACACTCTGTCCCAGGCCCTGGACCTCAGATCTACCTCCACATGGCATTACTTCCTTTACCTGGGGGCAGGGAGGGCTTTGTATCACTGCAAAGAAAATTTTACATGATTGATTGCAGTATTTCTCCAATTTTATATATATTGCTTCATAAAACTTTAGCAAATAAAATTTTACATGATTGATTGCAGTATTTCTCCAATTTTATATATTATGCTTCATAAAACTTTAGACCACTCAGTATATCATTTACAGTTGATTAAATAGTAAATAAAATGTGCTAGTGGTCATTGATATAGAACACTAGGCAAACAATTTTTCTATTCAAACACCTTCTATAATATCTCAGATGTGATTTACCTCGCTTCAACTTATAGTGTCTTTCCAGACCACAAATCCTCACAAATTCAAGGGCTGTGTATTTTTCAAAATGACATTTGGATTTTTAATATTATTGTTATTTTGATATAGGCTTTCCCCTGACTTTTGGTGTGCAAGTTACACACTATAAACTAACTGATAAAGCACTAGGAAATATCTAGGGCTAGTCTGTTACAGGTAACTTCTATGTAGCTATAAGACAGATTGTGAATTACTGTGACTCGTGAATTTAAGCTTATAATTGAGTAGTTGATGTGGTATTTCACAGTGAAGTCAAAGAGCTTACCCATTTTCTCCAGAGCTTTTATCCTGAGTCTCCTTTTCCAGAGCTCATAACTGATTTATGCTCCTCAGACCCCAGGATCTTTTGCATTGAGCATATTACCTACTAATAAATCATATCACTCATACCGTTGTATTAATTAAGATGATCAGGTTAAGATTCTAAATATTGTTATCCCTGACATCCTTAAGGCTTTATTCATTTTTTCCCTTCAAAGTAATGTGGGACTTGGTTCATCTTTTGTTAGAAAACATTTCAAACTTTATTATTACTGTCCTCTCCCCTCCAAATAATGATAAAACCCTTCCAATTATTTACATATTATTTAGGAAATATGTCTAAACGCATTTGCAGTACTTCATAGAGTACAGGGATCCAAATACACTACAATCCAGTACTGCACCAAAACCATATAGAACTTTACAAATAAAAACTGAGATGGAAAGGAACTATCTTAGATAACAATTAGAATTAATTGAATTTACTATGCTCATGCTAGCAAAGCACCATTTTGTGGACAGGTACCTAAGGCATGAAAAATGGCCTTGTTTTATAAGATTGGATAATATTCTGGGATTTGTTGCAGTGGAACTCTTCCATCTGTAGATAACTGGAAGTTGAACATAACTACTGATAATTATGATTGGAAAATTCAGGAGAAACTATGAAAAATGTGAACTGGGTGAGTAGATTAGGTGGAATGAATTATGGTAAGACAAAAAGGTTTTTGAGAGTAAGATTTGTTTTTAGGCTTGTAAAACTTATTTGCATTTATTTTTCCTTTTTTAAAATTCTAGTTAGTTAACATACAGTGCAATATTGATTTCAGTAGTAGAAGTCAGTGATTCATCACTTACAGACAACACCCAGTGCTCCTCATAACAAGTGCCCTCCTTAATACCCATCACCTATCTAGCCCATCCTCCACCCTCCTCCCTCCATCAAACTTCAGTTTGTTCTCTGTCTTTAAGAGTCCTTTATGGTTTATTTCCCTCTCTTTTTTGTCCCCCTCCCCATATGTTCATCTGGTTTTATTCCTAATTTCCAAATGAGTGAAATCATATGGTATAAGATCTTTTTAAATAAATTTTTTTAACTTTAGGAAAGTTTTAGATTTACAGAAAATTGTAGAGATAGTACAGAGAGTTTTCCTATAACCCATATCTAGTTTTCCTTATTATTAACATCTTTCATTAGTATGGTACATTTGCTACAAGTAATGAAGTAATATTGATACATCATTATTAACTTAAGTCCAAACTTTATTCAGATTGCCTCAGTTTTTACCTAATATCCTTATTCTGTTCTAGCATCCTATTCAGGATACCACATCACATTTAATAGTCATATATCCTTAAGTTTCTCTTGGTTGTGACAATTCCTCAGACGTTCCTTGTTTCCTATGACCTTTACAGTTTTGAGGAGTATGTCCCACAATTGAGATTTGTCTGATGATTTCCTGTGATGAAACTGAGGTTATGGGTTTTAGGGGTGGACGATTGCAGGGGTGAACTGCCATTTGCATCATATTAGATTAACATGACTTATACTCTTGATGTTAACCTTGATCATATAGCTGAGATGGTGTTTGCTAGGTTTCTCCTCTGTACCTTTCCCCTCCTTATCTCCATTCTGTACTGGTTGGAAAGAAGTCACTCTGTGAAGCTCACACTTACGCTTTGGTGAATTATGTAACACATCCTTGAGGGTGAGTATCTAGATAAATTGTTTGGAATCTTTTGCATGGGAGATTTGTCTTTTCTCCCTCATATACTTATTTATGCAATTATTTAATTGTATCAGTAGAGACTCATGGATATTTATTTTATACTTTGAGTTATAATCCAACACAAATTTATTTTGTTTCTCGAATTGTTCTAGGCTTGGCCATTGGGCACTCTTTTGGTTAGAATCCCAAGTCCTTTTGATATGCCCTCATCAATTTTTTTTTAAGTCCATCCTTATTTTCTGGCACTACCAAATGATTCTGTCTACTCATATTTTTTTGGTCCATTCCTATAATCAGCCAGTTATTTAAGGTGCACTGGTTCCTTTTACTAGAGAATTATGTTAGAAACCAAGACCTGAAGATTAAGTATGCTTTTGCTACCAGGCATTGTTGCTTCTAGGTTATCTCAAGTGACAGAGCAAGGAAATATATGTGTGTACACTAACCCATGTATACACATATCTAGAAATTTTCTATCTGTAATCATCCATATCTTTATTAAGCTGGACATGAGCTTATACTGATGTCTTTAACTCTAATTCATTACCACATGCTTCATTCTATATTTTTACCTTTTTCATGTATAACCTCCCATTCCAACAGTAAGAAACCTGGCTCTCACACTGTGCTATCTATTTACTTAATTATTCAATTCCAATATACAAGTATAGTTCTATCTCAATTGTTAACCTATATGACTGTGAGAAACAACTAAAGCATAGTGCTTAAATACATAACAGTAAGATTTTAAGAACTCCAACTGTTATTTGAAACCAAATTATCTGGAAAATTCAGGAATTTGGGATTTCTGTGATCTGAGTTCCAGGAGCTTGGAGTCTATCCTGCTCTCCCCCCCAAAAAATTCTCAAGAACCAAGACATTGGGAATTGACCCACCATTGGATAAGTGAAGATAAATTATTGAATCTTAATGGTGTGTTAATACTTATATAGAGAGATGAACACAGAATAAAGTAGGTGAGCCCAATCGAAAGAAACACTTAGCACTACTTTTTCTCACTGGTAAATATGGATCTCTGACAATAAGGGTGCTACCCTAAATTACCTCTCTCCATATTTTCCTGTCTTTCACTTGGTTGACCTTAGGCAAATAACATCACCTCTCTGTGCCTCAGTTAACCCATCTACAAAATGGGGGTCCAAAAATCTACCTCACAGAAATGTTGTGAGGATTCTCATTAATAGATGTTGGCAAAAATAATGGGAGATCCTTAAATGAACAACAAAGTATTATGATCATCATTATGGTAATAACTATGGTATCCTAAATTTACCCTAGATAAAAGAGATAATTTGTCTTTCTGGGTCATAAAGAGCTAAATTTGAATCTATATCAAGGATAATTGAAGAGTGGTCACAGAAAGTAATATTATTTCTTCTCTTCCTTCCCCCTACATTCACTTTATTACTAAAGTATTCTCATCTGTTTCCAGACTTGAAGCACATAAGGGCCCAAATGAATAAGTAGGCAAAATCCATTGCTTCAAAAGGCGAATTCTTTCCTTATGCTAATTTCATTTGGACCACATTACATGTAACACTGTTAGAAGCACAATAGCAATTTCCTAGAGCCCTTCAGACTATGACCAGTTCAACTTTACCAGTTACATTTTTTTTCTTTTTCCCTACTTACTGAACTCTAAATAGTATAGATAAAGAGGGAAGTGCGGTGGGGTGGTTGGGGCGGGAGTGGAATGGAAGAGGATAGAATTTATACCAGTGACAGGATATTTCTTTGATTCTCAGACACTGGTTTTAGCTTCCATTTCCTTTTTCTGGAAGTGGGGCAGGGGCAGGGGAAAAGAAACTATTTTGTTAACTGTTAAGAAACTCTCCTTCAAAAAAATGAAAAAGGAAAGAAAGAAAAGAAAGAAAGAAAGAAACTCTCCTTCCCTTCCAGTAGATATTTCCCAGGGTCAGTACAAGTAGTTGTGTCGTACATTACCTTATAACTACGTGTAAGCAGTGCTGTTTTCATTGTATTGCTCAATAATAAGAAAGTCCCTAGTGGGGTCCATTCCTGTTTTTTTTGACAGGAGGTCACAGCAGAAAAGCAGTTTCAGAAAATGACTCCTTTTTTGTGTGTTGGGAAAAGGAGACTGCTGTGAATGGATTGATTAAATTTTATGTCATTGTTTAGAGAAATTATAGAACATTATATTAATATTTTGTCTCTATTATTCTTATGTTTGTGCCTCCTTCATTTAGTGCTGTAGATCAACACCTGGACTTTCCTCTATTTTATTTTAGTTCTTGCTCCAGAGACATGGCTTTGAGGCTATGATCATGAGCAATATCTCACATACAAAGCTGTTAGAGATAGATACTCAAGAATTGCTTGAGATAGCATGACCACTTAGAGGATTCTATGTTCTTGGTCAGTACGACTTTCTTTCTGTGGCAGCCAAGCAGGGAGTACGTTTGGGTA
This sequence comes from Ailurus styani, assembly GCA_002007465.1. Lineage (NCBI taxonomy): Eukaryota > Metazoa > Chordata > Mammalia > Carnivora > Ailuridae > Ailurus > Ailurus styani. The sequence goes on along the minus strand of LNAC01001024.1, from coordinate 381,277 downwards.
CTAAGCAATCTTTTGTTTGATTATTGTACGTTTTTATTAATAAAAATATTTTAAACTCCATAAACCATGGATAATATCTTGACTTTATCTCTATTTTATGTTTCTTCAACATGGCATGGCATGAGTAGATCATAATTTTTCCATTAGCTGAGTAAAGTTGTAATGAAACTATATTTTAGTAACATGGGGCAAGAAAAGAAGCTGGGATGTATAAACAGAATAATTTCTCTGTTTCAGCATGTAAGGACTTCCCCCATGTTGGGGAACATATCCAGCCATTTCCCTGAATGGGGGTCCGTGATGACTGTGTGCTCCTTTTATATATTTCTTACAAGGAATTCCATAAGAGTTTGTGAGATACAGACTCAGTTGGCTAAGTTTTCCCACCCAATCCTCTTCTCAATATTTTGCTTGTTTTGTCATAAGAATTAATATAGAAGGAGAGGGTATTGGGACATCTTTAAACTCTAAAGCTCTCTCGGTACAAAGACCAGCCCTGGGTAGGGATGTAGGAAATTGCTGTGACTAAAGACTCTGCTTTGACCCAGCCTAAAACAGTGGAACACACACCCTTTCCAAGTAAACACAAAACACTCTCCAGAATAGATCACATATTAAGCCACAAAACAAGCTTCAACAAAACAAAGGACAGAAGTCATAACATGCATCTTCTCTGACCACAACAGTATAAAACTAGAAGTCAACCACAGGGGAAAAAAAACTGGAAAGAGCTCAAATAAATGGAGGTTAAGTAACCTCCATTGTTTCTACTAAACAATGAATGGGTCAGCCAGGAAATAAAATAAATTAAAAGTACATGGAAACAAATGAAAATACAACTGTCCAAAAACACTAGGGTCCAATAAAATGACTCCAAGAGACAAGTTAATAGCAACACAGGCCATTTTGTCCCATGAACACAATTATATAACCATCAAAGCATTCTAAATACCAAAAAGTCAACCTGAAGACTAACATAACAGTCTCCATAACTACAGGGAGAGGAAAACCCACATTTAAAAAAAAGGTAAAAAGTGTGGAAATGTGGTTTAGGGGAGAAACAGATCTTGGGTGCTGTGGAGGGAAGGTAGCCAGGATCACAGAGAAAGATGGGGGGGGCACACAGAGAAATGCACAAGGAGAATTTCCCCAAAAATACTGGCTGAGAAAATGAGAGGGGCTGATTTTTGTGAGTTCTTGCAACCAGCAGGGATTAAAGATTAGAGTTTTAAAGGTCAGTGGGCTCAACTGTGATAAAGAACTGAGGGCACTGACCTACTCCTGGAAAGAAACCAAGCAAACAACTCATGGGAAGATGGCATAGAAACAGTGATCTAAAAACACCTGTGGCACACAGAGGGGGAGATCATTTGCTCTTCTTGGAGCACATACATTAGAGGCAGTATTTCTGGACATGACTCTCCAGGGACAAAGGAGCTTGCTGGCAACATATTCCTCCTCTGCCCCTCAGTATAAGGGAAACAACACAGCACCCACACTGATTACCTAACCTACTTACTACAAGTCCAAAACTCCTGTGCTCTGACAGGAATGACCTTGTTGGTCAATCTTGCCTCAATCCAAGCACAGCAGGCTCCTTATCCATAAGACCAACAGAAACAAAACAAAACAAAACAAAAAACAGAAACACCAATGCCTGCACCACATCTCCTGACCAGAAAGATCTGCAGTGCCTCAGTTCTGATGGAGGATGTGTGAGGACTCAATTTATAAGTAGGCCAGAGCATACTTAGATAACATTCACCACATTCTGGTCAGAGACCAAACACTGGCCACTACAGGCAAGGAGACCTTCTGAAGACAATTGGCCTGAAGGATAGAGCACCCAAAACTCAACAGGAGAATTCACATAACACATACCAAAGATTCTCCTTGAAGAAGGCTCTGAGCAATATATAACCTATTTTTCATGAAGCCATTACTCTCAGTAGCAGAAAACATAATGGGATTTTCTAACACAGAGAAGAAGGCAGAGACATAGACAAAATGCCAAGATAGAAGAATTCATTACAAGTAAAAAAAAATAGCCATAGCTAGAGAGCTAAGCAAAACAGATATAAGTAACATGCCTGATTAGAGAATTTAAAACAATAATCATAGGGATGGTAACTGGGCTTGAGAAAAGAAAGGAGGACTTCAGGGAGATCATTACAATCTCTATAAAACAGTTAAAAAAGATTCAGTCAGAAATGAAGAATGCAATAACTAAGATTAGAAACAGACTTGATACAATGAACAAAGGCTAGAAGAAACAGAGGAATGAATTAGTGATACAGAAGTAAAAAATAATGGAAAATAATTAAACTGAACCAAAGAGAGAAAGAAAAATTATGGAACACAAGAATAAACTTAGGGAAATCAGCGACTCCATCAAATGTAGTAACAGGTACATATTTTATGGAGCACTGGGTATGGTGCATAAACAAGGAATCTTGGATCACTGAAAAAATAAAGTTAAAAAAACAAAAATAAATAAATTTAAAAAACAAAATAAAAACATTTGTATTATGGGAGCACTAGGAAAAAAGTGAGAAAAAGGGGCATAAAATTTATTTAACGAAAAATAGGTGAAAATTTCCCTACTCTGGGCAAGGAGGCAGACATCCAGATCCAGGAGCCAAAGAGAATTCCCATCAAAATCAACAAAAGCAGGGCAATAACAAGACATATTTTAATTAAATTTTAAAAGTATAGTGGCAAAGACAAAATCTTAAAAGCAACAATACAAAAGAAGTCCTTAACTTACAAGGGAAGACTCACAAGGCTAGTTACACATCTCTCAACAGACACTTCACAAGCTGGAATGGAATGTCATGATATATTCAAAATGTTGAATGGGAAAAATCTGCAACCAAGAATACTCTATCCAGCAAGGCTATCATTCAAAATAGAAGGAGAGATAGAGATTCCAAGACAAAAAAATAAAAATAAAAATAAAAAGCAACTGAGGGAGTTCATGACCACTAACCAGTACTGCAGGAAATATTAAAGGGGACTCTTTGAGTATAGAAGAGAGATCAAAAGTGACAAAAACAAGAAAGGATCAGAGAAAATTTCCAGAAATAACGTCAAAACAAGTAATAAAATGGCAAATATATATATATATCTGTCAATATTACTTTGACTGTAAACACACTAAACTTTCCAATCAAAAGACATAGAGAGTCAGAATGGATTAAAAAAAAAGCACAAGATTCATTTATATCCTACATACAAGGCACTCATTTTTTACCTAAAGTCACATAAAGATTGAAAGTGAGGTGATGGAGAAACATTTATCATGCAAATGGCTGTCAAAAGAAAGAGGAATTAGACTCTAAAACAAAGACTTTAACAGATGAACAAGGGCACCGTATCATAATAAAGGGAACACTCCAACAAGTTGATGTAAAAATTGTACATATTTATGCACCCAACATGGGAGCAACCAAACATATAAAACAATTAATGACAAACATAAAGGATCTACATAAAAATAATACACTGATAGTAGGGACTTTAACATCCCATGTACAACAATAGACAGATTATGAAAACAAAATGAACAAGGAAACAATGAGTGTGAATGACACACTGGACCAGATGGACTTAACAGATATATTCTGAACATCTTTTCCTAAAACAGCAGAATACACATTGTTTTCAAGTGTGCATGAGAAATTATCCAGAATAGATTGCATACTGCAGACTGATAACCACCAAAGAAATTAAATCAGTAATCAAAAATCTCCCAACAAACAGAAGTCCAGGGTGAGATGGGTTCACAGGTGAATTCTATCAAACTTTTAAAGAAAAGTTAATGCCTATTGTTCTTAAACTATTCTAAAAATTAGAAAAGGACAGAAAACTTCCAAATTCATTCTATGAGGTCAGCATTACCATAACAAAACCAGATAAATACTCCACCAATAAAGAAAGTACAGGCCAATATCTCTGATGAAAATGGATGCAAAAATTCTTAATAAAATAATAGCAAACCAAAATCAACAGTATATTTCTAAAAATTCACTATGATCAAGTGTGACTTATTCCTGTGTTGCAAGCGTGGTTCAATATTTGCAAATCAAACAATGTGATACACCACATGAATAAAAGAAAGGATAAGAACCACATGGTCATGTCAATAGATTCAGAAAAAAACATCTGACAAAGTATAGCATCTATTCATGACAAAATTCCTCAACAAAGTAGGATTAGAGGCGACATACCTCATCATAATATCCATATATGAAAAACCCACAGCTAACGTCACCTTCAATGGGCAAAAACAGAGACTTTTTCCCTTATCATTAGGACCAATACAGGCATGTCCACCCTCACCATTGTTATTTAATATAATACCAGAAGTCTTAAACTTAGCTATCAGACAACAAAAAGAAATAAAAGGCATCCAAATCAGGAAGGAAGAAGTCCAACTCTCATTATTTGCTGATAACATGATTCTTTATCTATAAAACCTGACAGATTCCACACAAAAAAAATACCTGCTAAAACTGATACATGAGTTCAGCAAAGTCACAGGATATAAAATCAATGTAGAGAAATCTGTTGCATTTCTATACACCAGGTGCATTCTATACACCAATACACTGAACTAGCAGAAAGATAAATCAAAGAATCTATCCCATTTACAATTACACCAAAAACCATAAGATAACTAGGAATAAGCCTAAGCAAAGAGGTCAAAAAGCTGCATTCAGAAAACTATAGAACACTTATGAATGAAATTGAAGATGACACAAATAAATGGAAAAACATTCCCTGCTCATAGATTGGAAGAACAAACCTTTTAAAATATCTATATTACTCAAAGCAACCTCAAACTTAACACGATCCTTATCAAAATATCAACAACATTTTTTCACAGAGCTAGCACAAATAATCCTAAAATATGGATGGAACCATTAAGACCCTGAATAGCCAAGGAAATCCTGGAAAAAGAAAAGCAAAGCTGAAGGCATCACAATTCTGGACATCAAGCTATATTACAAGGATGTAGTCATCAAGAGAGTATGGTACTGGTGCAAAAACAGACACCTAGATCAATGGACCAGAATAGAAAACCCAGGAATGGACCCACAACTCTGTGGTCAACTAATCTTCCACAAAGCCAGAAAGAATACCCATTAGAAATAAGACAGTCTCTTCAGCAAATGGTGTTGGGAAAACTGGATGGCCACATGCAGATGAATGAAACTGTACCACTTTCATATACCATACAGAGAAATAAATTCAAAATTGATGGACCCAAATGTGAGAAGGGAAACCATCAAAATCCTAGAGAGGAACACAGGCAGCAAGATCTTTGACATCAGCTACTGCAACTCTTACTAGACATGGCTCCAAAGGCAAGGGCAACAAAAGGAGAAATGAACTATTGGGGCTTCATCGAGATAAGAAGCTTCAGCACAGCAAAGGAAAGAGTCAACAAAACCAAAAAGCAGCCTACAGAATGGGACAAGATATGCGCAAATGACATGTCTGATAAAGGTTTAGTATCCAGAAATATATAAAGAACTTACCAAACTCAACATCCAAAGAACAAATAATCCAGCTAAGAAATGGGCAGAAGACACGAACAGACATTTTTCCAAAGAGTACATCCAGATGGCTAAGAGACATGAAAAGATGCTCAATATCACTCATCATCAGGAAGATACAATTCAAAACCATGATGAGATATCACTTCACACCTGTCAGAATGGCTATAGTTAACAACACATGAAACCACAGACGTTGGCAAAGATGTGGAGAAAGAGGAACCCTTTTGCACTGTTAGTGGGAATGCAAACTGGTGCAGCCACTCTGGAAAACAGTATGGAGGTTCCTGAAAATGTTAAAAATACAAATGCCTTATGATCCAGGGATTGCACTACTAGGTATTTAATCAAAAGGTAGAAAAATACAGATTCAAGGGGGCACATTCACCCTGATATTTAGAGCAGCATTATTAACTATAGCCAAACAATGGAGAGAGCCCTATTGTCCATTGACTGATTAATAGATAGACAAAGAAGAAGTGGTGTGTGTGTATGTATATATATATGTATATATAAATATAAATATATATATATTACTCAGCCATCAAAAAGAATGAAATCTTGCCATTTGCAATGATGCAGATGGAGCTAGAGTTTATTATTCTAAAGGACATACATCCATAAGTGAAAGAAAAATACCATACTATTTCACTCATATGTGGAAGTTAAGAAACAAAACAGATGAACATAGTGGAAGGAACAAAAAAAGAGTGACGGATGCAAACTGTAAGAGACTCAAACTATAGAGAACAAGCTAATGGTTGCTAGAGGGATGTGGGTGGGGGATGGATTAAATTGTAGTTGCTTGTTAAAGACGGTGCTTGTGATGAGCACTGGGTATTATATATAAATGATGAATTACCTGAAAAACCTGAAACCAACTTCACCACATATGTTACATAACTAGAATTTAAATAAAAACTTGAAGGAAAATAGAACTATCATATAATCCAGCATTCACACTCTTAGGTATTTACACAAAGAATACAAAATTACTAATTCAGTGGAATACAGGTACACTGATGTTTATAACAGCATTATCTACAATAGCCAAGTTATGGTAACAACTAAAGTTTCTATCAACTGATGAATGAATAAAGAAGATGTGGTATATAAATATACAATGGCATATTACAGAGCCATGAAGCAAGTGAAATCTTGCCATTTGCAACAACATGGATGGAGCTAGAGAGTATTATGCTGTATGAAATAAGTCAGAGAAAGACAAATACCAAATGATTTCACTTGTATGTGGAATTTAAGAAACAGAACAAAGGAATAAGGGAAAAAATAAGAAAGAAAGTGACAGAGGGGAGAGAGAAGAGGACTGTGAATTATTGAGAGAACAAATCATGTTGACCAGAGGTATGGCTCATGAGGGAATGGGTTCAATAAGTAATGGGGATTTGAGGAGTGCACTTTTCATGAACAGCACAGGGTGATGTATGGAAGTTTAGAATTAATATTGTTCACTTGAAATTAATATAACACTTTATGCTTTAATTGGAATTAAAACAAAAACTTTTTAAAAATGAAAAAAAATAAATTACTGTGCAATAACATAGGGACTGAACATATATGCAATAGCATATTCATCAGAGAAGTTATTGATACTAAAGTTAATAAAAACTAGAAGCAACACAAATATGTATTGAGAAGGGACTGGTGAAATAAATCTTAATGCTCCCATCTAATGGAGTATTCTGCAGCCATTTACAAAGCCAATGACTTACATTATATACCACCATTATTTCCTACTATGTGTGAAAAAATTATATGCATAAAATATTTGTTAAAATTATATAAATAAATAATAATTATAAGCATTAATAATAGTACTTAACATTATCAGCCAAGTTCTGTTCTAATCATGTTTATTTGTATTATCTAATAAGAAAATAGGTTAGGATGATGGCAGAGTAGGAGGATCTTGTAGTCACACTATCCCATACATACTGAGATAACAGCCACATCAGTGTAGCTAACACTGAAAATGACCTGAATACTTGAAGAACACTTTCCACAGTTATTCATAGAGACAAGACCACATCAAGAAGGATAAGAGGGGCTGAGGTGAATTAAGGAAACATACCCTTGAGAAGACTAACCATAAATGGGAGAAACACCACAGACACAGAGAACAGAGGATCAGACCTCAAACTATGGTCTCTGGGCATGAGAAGCCCATGACAAAACCCAATGACAAACACATAGCAGCCTTAGACAGGCCCCTAAACACCACAAGGACCAAACCCTGCTCAGTGCATATATGATAGGCAAAGTGTGCCAGTGACACTGACTGGATTAAAGGCAAACAAAGCTCATCCACAACTGTGGGGTACAGGCATCCAACATAGGACACACCAGTGGAACACCTGGGTATGGTGAATTGGTGACATTATATCTCAAGGAATTATCACAATATGAGATTTTAAAATATACTACAAGTCTGCAGTAATCAAAATAAGATGGTTCAGGCACAAAAATAAACACATAGATCAATGACACAAAGTAGCCACCCCCCCCCAAAATATTCCTAGGATTATATGGTCAATTAGTCTCTGACAAAGGAGGCAAAAATATTCCATGGGGAAAAAACAGTCACTTTAATAAATGGTTTGAGAAGAATCGAGAGGGAGAAGGAGGGGCCAGATGGCAGAGGAGTGCAGGACTCCGTTTCAACTGATACCCTGAATGTACCTGGATATCTACCAAGCCAATCTGAGCACCCATGAGATCAGCCTGAGATGTAAGATGATACATCTGGATCTCTACAGGAGCAGAGGATCTTCAGTTGAGAGGTACAAAGGACGAAGTTGTGATTGCACAGACAGATATCGGAGGATAAACAGAAGGGAGACAGGGCCACCAGAAGCTACCCAATGGAAAGTAAATTAATACCCCAGTGCAAAAGCATCCTATACCTGGAGAACAACAATAGCTTGCAGATCAGTGGTGGTGGGATGGGAAACACCCCATAACACTGTTCCAACAGAATCCAGGAGCCTACGGGGCAAATGCCAGGACCGGTCCAGTCACTTACGCAAAACTGTGCCTGCAGACCAGGGCAACTGGCTGTTGCTGACATGGCCGCCGCTGCCACCTGCATCCACCCAGACTGGAATCACTTGCGTTTAGGGGGCACAGGGCACAAAGACAAGTGGGGGCCTGGTCGACCACTAAGAAGGTTGCTAGGGGTGTGCATTGCCTGTGAGAAGCTGCAGTTTTCAAAATCACTTACAGAGGGGGAGACTGTATGTTTTGGAGGGTCTAGAGAGGAACAGACAGTGGCTTCTCTCCTCTGGGGCAGAGGTATGGGTGCAGATATTTTCCTTTGCTCTCCTTTGCCCTGACCTTCTCAAAAGGCATGAAAAGCTACCAGAGAATAAAAGCACGCGTGCACGCACACACACATACACACACAAACACACACACACACACAAACACACACACACAAAAAACGGTTTCCACAGAGCCCAGCCCCTTGCTAGGGGGCAGGGCAACTCAGTCCAAGCAGGATTGTCTGAAAAAACAAAACCGCAGCATCCCCACCCCGGGAAGACAAGGAGGAAGAACAAGAGGATGACAACCCCAGGGTCCCCATAAAACTGTAAAATCCCAACACCAGGGGACAAGAGTATATTAAGCTCCTGGTGTTGCCTCACAGCCTGTATATTTCTTAGATACATTTCTCTCTCTCTCTCTCTCCTTCGATTTTTTAATTCTTTTTCATGTTTCGTGTAATTTTTTTACCTACTTATCATTGCAACTTGATGTTTAAAGCAACATATTCCATAGTGACTTTTTAACATGAACTTTTTTATAATATACTTTTTCTTTTTTGATATGTATAGATATAAGCTTCAATGTAGTCCTTTCTCCCCCCCTATTTAATACTACCTAAGAGAACAAAATACATCTGGGAAGAGCTGAAATACTCTTCCTTGCCCACATCGAGGGATTATAGCCACCTTCCTGTCACTCCATCTTTTATTTTGGGTTCCTTTTTGTTGTTGTTCTCAGTCTTTTTGTTTGGTTTTGTACTTTATAAATCTTACTCCTGGGTCTCATTTTTTTTTGGTGGTGACTTCTGATTGCTCCAAACCTTCCCAGTGCACAGTGCCTGGATTGTGGTTGATATTCTCAGCTATACATCCCTTCAATCGCAACTCAACAGAATGAATAGAAGGAACTACCAACAAAGAAAAGACCCAGAGATGATGGTCTCCCCCACAGATCAAACGGATACAGATCTAAGCAAGATGTCAGATATAGACTTCAGGGTAGCAGTTATGCAGAAAATAGGTTGGAGAAAACCATTAATGGCAACATAGATTCTCTAAGGGCAAAAATGAGAGCTGAACTGGCAGAACATAAAAATGCTATCAATGAGACACAATCTAATGTAGATACTCTAACAGGGTAAATGGAGCAGAAGAACGAATTAGTGATCTTGAAGAGAAACTAATAGAAAAGGAGGGGGAGGAGGCCTGGAACAGCTTAGAATCCATGAAAACAGAATTAGAGAAATAAATGACACCATGAAAAGTTCTAATGTCAGAATTATCAGATCCCTGATGGGGTGGAGAAAGAGAGAGAGAGGACAAGAAGATATATTTGAGCAAATCCAGCGGAGAACATCCCTAAATTGGGAAATGAAACAAGTATTCATGTCCTAGAGGCAGAGAGGACACCCCCTCATGATTAAGAAGAGCAGAACGAAACCCAGACATGTAATAGTGAAACCCATGAGTCTTAAAACCAAGGAAAACATCTTAAGGGCTTCTAGGAGGAAAAGAATCCTTATGTACGTGGAGGAACATTGGGAAATTGTCAAGCCAGTCCACAAAAGCCTAGTAATACAGAAAGGGCTGGAAAGACATTTTCAGGGTACTAAATGAGAGGAACATGCATCCAAGAATACTTTATCTAGCAAGGCTGTCATTTAGAATGGATGGAGAGATAAAGAGCTTCCAGGACCAGCAGAGACTGAAAGAATGTGTGACCACTGAGCCAGCCCTGGATGAAATATTAAGGGGGAGCCTATAAAAGGAAAAAGGCCCCAAGAATGATATAGAGCAGAAATATAAAGAGACAATCTATAAAAATAAGGACCTCACAGGCAACATGATGACAATAAAATCATATCTTTCAATAATCGCTCTCAATATGAACAGCCTAAATGCTCCCATAAAATGGAACAGGGTTGCAGATCAGATGAAAACACAGGACCCATCCATTTGCTGTCTAAAAGAAACTCATTTTTAAACTAAAGATACATTCAAACGGAAAATGAAAGGATGGAAAACCATCTTTCATGCCAGTGGCCTGCAAAAGAAAGATGGGGTAGCAATTCTCATATCAGACAAATTAGATTTTAAGGTAAGACTGTAGTTAAAGATAGAGAAGGACACTATATCTTTCTTAAAGTGTCTATCCAAAAAGAAGAGTTAACAATTTTAAATATCTATGCCCCTAACATGGGAGCAGCCAACCACATAAGCCAACTATTAACCAAAATAAAAAGACATATTGATAATAATACGCTAGTAGTAGAATACCTCAACAGTCCAGTCCCAGCAATAGACAGATCATCTAAGCAGAAAATAAAAAAAGAAACAAGAGCTTTGAATGACACACTGGACCAGATGGACTTCATAGATAAATACAGAACATTCCACCCTAAAACAACAGAATACTCATTCTTCTTGAGCACACATGGAACCTTCTCCAGAACAGACCACATACTGAGTAACAAATCAGGTCTCAACAGATACCAACCAGAATACTGAGATTATTCACTGCATATTATCAGACCACAATGCTTTGAAACTGGAAATCAATCACAAGAAAAAGTTTGGAAGAACTTCAAACACTTTGAGGCTAAAGGCCATCCTGCTCAAGAATGTTTGGGTCAATCAGGAAATCAAAGAAGAACTTAGATTATTCATGGAAACCAATGAGAATAAAGGCACATCAAACCAAAACCTATGGCAAAGGCAGGCCTAAGGGGGAAATACATAGCCATCCAAGCTTAACTCAGAAAAATAGAAAAATCCTGAAAACACAGACTATCTTTACACCTTAAAGATCTGAAGAATCAACACAAATTAAACCTAACCCATGCACAAGAAAGGAAATAATTAATATCAAAGCAGAGATCAATGAACTTAAAACCAGAAATACAATACAACACAGCAATGAAACTAGAAGTTGGTTCTTTGAAATAAAAATTTGAATAATAAACCACTGGCCAGACTTATCCAAGCGAAAACAGAAAGGACCTGAATTAATAAAATCATGAATAAAAGGGGAGAGAACATGAATAAGACCAAAGAAATAGAAACAATATTAGAAATTATTATCAACAGCTATATGCCAAAAAGTTAAGCAACCTAGAAGAAATAGATGCATTCCTGGAAACTTATGAATTACCAAGACAGAAACAGGAAGAAACTGACAACTTGAATTGGCAACCAAAAACCAGTAACAAGATTGAAGCAGTGATCAAAAACCTCTCAAAAAACAAGAATCCAGGACCTGATGGATCCCCTGGGGAGTTCTACCAAACATTCAAAGAAGAAATAATACCTAGTTTCCTGCTTCAAAAAATACAAACAGAAGGAAAATTTCCAGACTCATTCTATGAGGCCAGCAGTACCTTGATCCCAAAACCAGGTAAAGATCCCATCAAGAAGAATTCCAATATCCCTCATGAATATGGAAGCCAAGATTCTTAACAAGATCCTAGTTAATAGGATCCAACAGTGCACCACCAGCAGCTGGGATTTATCCCTGGGTTTCAAAGGTGGCTCAACATTCCTGAATCAATCAATGTGATAGAACATATAAATAAAGGAAGAGACAATTACCAAATGGTTCTCTCAAAAATGCAAAAAAACAAAATTGACAAAATACATCATCCTTTCCTGATTAAAACTCCTCAGAGTATAGGGATAGAGCGAACATTCCTCAATTTCATAAAATCCATCTGTGAAAAACCCACAGCAAATTCATTTCTAGTGGGGGAAAAGCTGAGAGCCTTTTCCTTAAGATGAGGAACACAATGGGGATGGCCACTCTCACCACTATTGTTCAACATAGCACTAGAAGTCCTAGCAACAGCAATCATACAACAAAAAGAAATAAAAGGTATTTAAATGGGCAGAGAAGTAGTCAAACTCACTCTCTTTGCAGATGACATACTACTTTATGAGGAAAACCCAATTTGAATACCTTTTATATATTATGTTGTCTGACTGCTGAGGCTAGGATTTCCAGTACTGTGGGTTTAATTTTTAATTTTTATTATTATTTGCCCCAGGGGTATAGGTCTGTGAATCATCAGGCTTACACCTTTTACAGCACTCACCATAGCACAAACCCTCTCCAATGTCCATAACCCATCCACCCTATCCCTACCCTCCCACCCCCCAGTAACCCTCAGTTTGTTTTGTGAGATTAAGAGTCTCTTATGGTTATCCCATCTTGTTTCCTTTTTTCCCTCCCTAACCCCCACGACCCCCAGGCTGCCCCTCAATTTCCTCATATCAGAGATTTCATATGATAATTGCCTTTCTCTGATTGACTTATTTTGCTTAGCATAATACCCTCTAGTTACATCCACATCATTGCAAATGGCAAGATTTCATTTCTTTTGATGGCTGCATAGTATTCCATTGTATATATATACCACCTCTTCTTTATCCATTCATCTGCTGATGGTCATCTAGGTTCTCTCTGTAGTTGGGCTATTGTGGACATTGCTGCTATAAACATTCGGGTGCATGTGCCCCTGAGGATCACTACATTTGTGTCTTAGGGAAAATACCCAGTAGTGCAATTACTGGGTTGTAGGGTAGCTCTATTTTCAACTTTTTGAGGAACCTCCATAATGTTTTCCAAAGGGGCTGCACCAACTTGCATTCCCACCAACAGTGTAAGAGGGCTCCCTTTCTCCTCATCCTCTCCAACATCTGTAGTTTCTTGTTAATTTTGGCCATTCTAACTGGCGTAAAGTTAGAATGTTGTTTTGTCTCAATGTTGTTTTGATTTAAATTTCCCTGATGGCTAATGATGATGAACATTTTTTCATGTGTCCGTTGGCCATTTGTATGTCTTCATTGGACAAGTGTCCATTCATTTTGTTAACTAACTGGAATTTAAATAAAAACTTTTTAAAAATTCTCTTTGTCTTTAACTGTTGACTATTAATGATGTGTCCTAGTGTGAGTCTCTTAGATTTCGTATTATTTGAATTTCTCTGGGTTTCCTTGATGTGGGTGTCTATTTCTTTTGCTAGGTTAGGGAAATTTGCAACCATTTTTTTGTTTTTTTAACATCTTAATTTAATTTTATTTTTTTCAGTGTTCCATGATACACTGTTTATACACCACACCCAGTGCTCCATGCAATATGTGTCCTCCTTAATACCCACCACCAGAATTACCTATCACCCCTCCCCCCTACACTCCATAATTCTCAGTTTGTTTCTCAGAATCCACAGTCTCTCATCGTTCGTCTCCTCCGATTTACCCCAATTCACTTTTCCTTTCCTTCTCCTAAAGTCCTCCATTTTTTTCCTTATGTTCCACAAGTATGTGAAACAATATGATAATTGACTTTCTCTGCTTGACTTATTTCACTCAGCATAATGTCCTCCAGACCTGTCCATGTTGATACAAAAGTTGGGTATTCATCTTTTCTGATGGCTGAGTAATATTCCATTGTATATATGGACCACATCTTCTTTATTGATTCGTCTGTTGAAGGGCATCTCTGCTCTTTCCAAAGTTTGGCGATTGTGGACATTGCTGCTATGAACATTGGGGTACATATGGCCCTTCTTTTCACTACATCTGTATCTTTGGGTAAATACTCAGTAGTTCAGGGTCATAGGGTAGCTCTATTTTTAATTTTTTGAGGAATCTCCACACTGTTTTTCAAAGTGTCCGCACCAACTTGCATTCCCACCAACAGTAAAAGAGTGTTCCCCTTTCTCCACATCCTCTCCAACACTTGTTTCCTCTCCTGTTGATTTTGGTCATTCTAATTGGTGTAAGGTGGTATCTCAATGTGGTTTTGATTTGAATTTCCTTGATGGCTAATGGTGATGAACATTTTTTTTCATATGTCTCTTAACCATTTGCATGTCTTCTCTGGATAAGTGTCTGTTTTTATACCAGTACCATACTGTCTTGATTATGACAGCTTTGTAATACAGCTTGAAGTCTGGAATTGTGATGCCACAGCTTTGGTTTTCTATTTCAACATTTCTTTGCTATTTGAGGTCTTTTCTGGTTCCACAAAAATTTTAGTATTGTTTGATGCAGCTCTGTGAAAAATGATGGTGTTATTTTGATAGGGATTGCATGGAATGTGTAGATTGCCTTGGGTAGTATAGACATTTTAAGAATGTTTGTTATTCCAATCCATGAACATAGAATGTTTATTCATTCTTTTTGTGTTTTCCTAAATTTCTTTCATAAGTGTTCTAAAGTTTTCAGAGTACATTTATCACTTTGGTTAGGTTTCTTCCTAGATATCATATAGATTTGGGTACAATTGTAAAAGGGATCAATTCCTTGATTTCTATTCACGTTGCTTCACTGTTCGTGTATACAGATGCAAGAGACTTCTGTGCATTGATTTTATATCCTGCTGCTTTGCTGAATTCCTGTATATATTCTAGAAATTTTTTGGTGGAGTCTTTTAGGTTTTCTACATAGAAAATCATGTTGTCTGCAAAGACTGAGTTTAACTTCTTCTTTGCTGATTTGAATGTCTTTTATTTCTTTTTTGCTGTCTTATTGTTGAGGCTAGGACCTCAAGTACTATATAAATAACAGTGAAGAGAGAGGACATCCCCATGGTATTCCTCATTTTACAGTAAAAGTTCTAGATTTTTCTGCTTTGAGGACAATATTACCTATGGGCCTTTCATATATAACCTTTATGTTGTTGCGGTATGTTTCCTCTATCCCTACTTTGTTGAGGATTTTTATCAAGAAAGATGTTTTATTTTGTCAAATGCTTTTTCTGCATCTATTGAGAGATTCTTATGGTTCTTATATTTTCTTTTATTAATGTGGGGTATCATGTGGATTGATTTGCAGATGTTGAACCATTCCTGAAAGTCAAGAATAAATCCTGTGGAGCCATGGTGAATAATCCTTTTAATGTACTGTTGAATTCTGTAGCTAGTACCCTGGTGAGGATTTTGGTATCCATGTTCACCAGGGATATTGATTTTATAATTCTCCTTTCTGGTGGGGTCTTCGTCTGGTTTTAGAATCAAGATATCTGGCCTCACAGAATGAGTTTGGAAGTTTTCTTTCCATTTCTTTTTCTTTTTCTTTTTGGAAAAGTTTCAGAAGAATAAGTATTAATTATTTAAATATTTGGTAGAATTCCCCTGAGAAGACCTGCAGCCTGGACTTTGGTTTGTTGGGAGACTTTTGACTACTGATTCAATTTCTCTGCTGGTTATGGATTTGTTCAGGTTTTCTATTTCTTCCTGTCTCAGGTTTGTTACTTTATATCTTTCTAGAAATTTATCAGTTTCTTCCAGATTGTCTAATTTGTTGTCATATAACTGCTCATAATATTCTCTTATAATTGTTTGTATTTTTGAAACGTTGGTTGTAATCTTTATTATTTTATTCATGCTTTTACTTATTTAAGTCCTTTCTCTTTTCTTTCTGATAAATCTGGCTCAGGGTTTATCGATCCTGTTAATTATTTCAAAGAAAAAGCTCCTATTTTCATTGATCTGTTCTACTTTTTTAATTTCCATATGACTGAACTTTGCTGTAATCTGTATTATTTCTATTCATCTGCTGGATTTAGGTTTTATTTACTGTTCTTCCTCCAGCTTTTTTAGGTGTAAGGTTAGGTTCTGTATTTGGGAGTTTTCTTGCTTCTTCAGGAAAGTCTGTATTGCTATATACTTCCCTCATAGTATCACCTTTGCTACTATGTTGGATTGTCATCCTTTCATTTTTGTTTCCTTCCATGTATTTTTTTAAATTATAATGTAACTTCCTGACTGGACCATTCATTCTTTAGTAGGATGTGCTTTCACCTCCATGTATTTTTGGAACTTCAAAAATTTTTCTTGTGGTTGACTTAAGTTTCATAGCATCATGGTCTAAAAATACACATGGTATGATCTGTCTTTTTGCAGAAGTTGAATCACTATTTGTGACCCAGGTGGTGATCTATTCTGGAGAATGTTTCATGTACACTCAAAAAGAATATGTCTTGTGTTGCTTTAGGAGGAAATAGTCTGAATATATCTGTTAAGCATATCTGGTCCAGTGTATCATTCAAAACCTTTGTTTCCTTGTTGATCTGCATAGATATCTGTCAATTTGCTGTGAGTGTTAATGTCCTCTGATATTATTGTATTATTTTCAATGAGTTTCTTTATAATTGTTATTAATTAAGTTATATATTTGGCTGCTACCAAATTAGAGGCATAAATATTTACAATTGTTAGATCTTCTTGTTGGATAGATCCTTTTACTATGATATAGTATCCTTCTTTCATCTCTTATTACAGTCTTTGGTTTAAAATCTAGTTTCTCTGATATAAGGATAACTACTCCAGTTTTCTTTTGATGTCTATTAGTATAATAAATTATTCCCTATCCCCTCACTTTCAATATGGTGGTATCATTGGCTCTAAAATGAATCTCTTGTAAGCAACATATTGATCAGTCTTTTTTAATCCATTTTGATAGTGTATGTCATTGATTGCAGCATTCAGTCCATTTACATTCAGAATAATTATTGAAAGATATGAATTTAGTGCCACTGTATTAATTCTAAAGTCGTTGTTCCTATAGATTGTCTCTGTTATTTCTAGCCTTTGCTGTGTTTGGTCTCTATTTCTGCTCAAAGATTCCCCCTTAATATTTCTTGTGGGGCTGGTTTTGTGTCCATGAACTCCTTTTGTTGTTTGTCTGGGAAACTCCATATTTCTCCTTGTATTCTGAATGACAGCCTCACTGGATAAATTATTCTTGGCTGCATATTTTCCCTTTCAGGCCTCCAGGACTCTGTGGACAAGACTTTTGCCACCCTTATGTATCTACCCTTCTAGTTAAGGACTTCTCCCAATCTGCTTTCAGAATTCTCTCTTTATCTTTGTAGTTTGTACATTTTACTCTACTATGTCATGGTATTGACCTGTTTTTGATGATTTTGAAGAGAGGTCTTTCTGCCTCTTGGACTTGAACACCCATTTCTTTTCCTCCAGATTAGGAAACTTCTGAGCTATAATTTGTTCAAATAAAACTTCTGCTCCTCTTTCCCATTTCTTCCTGGACTCCTTTGTTAGAGATATTAATTTGTTTTATAAAAACACTGAGTTCCCTAAGTCTACCTTTGTGATCTAATACTTTTATGTTCCTCTTCTTTTTAGCTTCATTATTTTCCATAATTTTATCTTATATGTCACTTATTTGTTCTTCTGTTTCCTCCATCCTCATTTTTATGTCCTATACTTAGAGCTGCTTCTTGGTTTTAGCATTTTTAATTTTGGCCTGACTAGATTTTAGTTCTTTTATCTCTCCACTGAGGGATTCACTAGTGTCTTCTATGCTTTTTTCAAGCCCAGCTAGAGTCCTTATAATTATTGTTTTAAATGCTAGTTCAGACATCATACTTACATCTGAATTGGTTAATCCCCTGGCTATTTGTATTACTTCTTGTTTTTTCTTTTGGGGCTAATTTTTCCATCTTGATATTATGTCCAGAAAGGAAAAGAAGAATTAAAAACAAAACAGAACAAAACAAAACAAAAATAACAAGAACAACAAAACAAAATAACTAGATACTGGGTGTGTATTGGTCTGTTTGTTAAAAGACACTAGATCCCAAAATAAGAAAGAAAGAGGGGAGCCGGGGTGGCTAAGTCATTTAAGTGTCTGCCTTTTGCTCCAGGATCCCAGGATCCTGGGATCAAGCCTTATATTAGGTTACTTGCTCAGCCAGGAGTCTGCTCCTCCCTGGGCCCCTCTCCCTGCTCATTCTGTCTCTATCTCAAATACATAAACAAAATTAATAAAAATTTTAAAAAGTAATTTAAAAGGAAAGAAATATATATATAATACAATGAAAGGAAACAAAAAGTATATATAAAGTATATGTAAAAAGAAAAAGAAAAAATAAAAATAAGAAAATATATGAAAAATAATAATAAATAAAGACTAAAAGTATAAAGGAGGGTAGATATTATTTTCTCCTAGAGATGAAGCTTTGCAGCCTTGTATGATCAGTAACCTTGGTGTGAGTCAGTTGTTTGTGTTGGTCTTCTGGCAGAGGGGCTGTTGTACTGATTCTCAGGTAGGACTTGCCCTAATGGAGATGTGCCTGCACTGTGCAGGGAGGCAGGGCTTGGTGTAATCAGCTCCAGACTCCATTAGGTGCAGCTCTTTCACTCCCTCAAGGCTTTCCTCACTGATGGGAGGAATGAATATGGTGGCTCTCCACTAACTACTCTTGGAGCTGGAAATTCATTCCCTCCTCCCAGTCTTCAGTGAGGCCTTATAGAAGAACAATCAATCACTCTCATGTTACCAGTTTCCATCCTAACCCTGTTTTCACCCTGTCTGTGTCTGAGCTTTTTATCTCAGGCATATGCCTGAGTTTCAAAACTCCAAATTTTAGGGACTCCTGAGGCACAGACCCACATGATACCTCTGGGGGAAGGTCTCACTTCTCTTCTGCCTTTTGCTGGACCTATCCCGGGAAAGCAATGGTAGGACGATGCAGCAGTTCACAATTTATGGCAATACAGAGCAGAAAGTCAGCATTTAGACTCATTATTCTCAGCCACCTTCCACGTTCCTATGCCTGAGAATAGTGTAGCACTTAGGCATCACCCATTCTTCTTGCCACCCAGGGGATCCTCAGACCATGCTGTCACACTTGGAATTCCATCCTACTTCATCACCTGAGAACCTTTAATATAAACATATTTCCCACTATAGCAGTTTTTTAAAAACTTAATTTTGTATTCCACTGTTTATAATACTTTGTGGTAGCCTCCTTAACCAGGCTTCCTCCCCACCACAGTATCCACAACTATATCACACTGGATTGAACTCTCTCCACTCCTATCTTCCAAATGCTGATCGGTTTTCTACTAGACTTGCAGTATTGGTTCTCTGAACTCTGATAAATTTCTCCCGTGCTCGGAATGACTTGATAACTATCTAGCTGTATTCAAGCAATGAGACAAACTTAGGGTCTCCCTACTCCTTCACCATATTAACTTTTCTCTTTTATTTTTAATTTTTGAATGAAATATATTTGACATAGAGTATTACAATATTTTAAGGTGTGAGATATAATGATTTGACAATTATATACCTTATGAAATATTCACCAGGGTAAGTATAGTTACCAACTGTCAATGTACAAAGTTATTAAAGGAAGTTCTGGCCCATCATGGTGATGTAAGAATATCCTCCTTTCCCCTCGTTCACAGAGATCCAAACTGCAGCTTTTATAGAGAAACTGCTCCTGAAGTGGAACTGAAATTTCATTGAACAGCTTCTAGACAAGAAAAGATAGAAAGGTTGGCAAAAGAAGAAGTTTACAGTTATGGAGACACAGCAATGAAATGAACCATCACCCATGAAGCTGAGAACTGATGTGAAGAATCATAGCACTGAAGAACTGGGAGTTGATTTGCCTGTCCTTGTAGACAGAAAAAAAAGAAGTGTCAGCATGAACTCTCCAGACAAAAAATAACTGGTGGTACCAATATGCTGTCCATTCCCTACCATAGGAATAAAAGGGGGCATCAAGACTTGGTCCCAGGTTTTGCCACATGTTACAATAAACTCTGAACCACTGCCCAGGCTTACAACTAATTTGTGAACAGCCAGACACAGCAGTGAGACCCTCTGCCAGAGGATCAGCATGAGTCTGTGGTACACGGTTCCATAAAATTTGCAATTTAGAAACCCAGCCAGGTGCATGAGATAAAAAAAAGGGGGGGATATATGCTGCCTGGCAGGTGGAAAGTTCTGATACAAACAGGGTGAAGGCAGGGATCTGGCAGAATTTGGGGATAAAAGTGATGTGATTGTATTCTCTTTTGTAATGGCTTTTGGAAGAGTGGTGGGTATGAATGCTCTGCCCAAGAGATGACAGAGGTGGCGGTGCCATTTGGCACCCCATCCATCAGCATTGATGAATGTCACTAAGCACAACAGCACCTCCAAGTACAGGCCAAAGCCCCTTACACCACCCAGGAAAATCACCCAGGAGGAAAATACAAATACCTTGTCTGCACCAAGTCTAAAAATCATAGATTCCTGTCTCATATTAAGGTAACCATCAAAGTCCTGGGGAGAAAATGGGCAGTAACTTCTTTGACATTGGCCACAGCAACATCTTTCAAGACAAGTCTCCCAAGGCAAAGGAAACAAAATTGAAAATGAACTTTTGGGACTTCATCAATATAAAAAAATTCTGCACAGCAAAGGGAACAGCAACAAAACAAAGGGGCAATCCATGGAATGGGAGAAGATATTTGCAAATGGCACTACAGACAAATGGCTGATATCCAAGATCTGTACAGAACTTCTCAAAAAAGAGAAAAGGAGAGCTGTTTCTCAAAAAACAGATAATCACGTCAAAGAATGGGCAGAAGGCATGAGCAGATGCGTCTCCAAAGAAGACATATAAATAGCTAACAGACACATGAAAAAATGTTCATCACCATTAGCCATCAAGGAAATTCAAATCAAAACCACATTGAAATACATACCACCTTACACCTATTTGAATGGCAAAGATTAACAAGGCAGGAAACAACAAGTGTTGGAGAGGATGTAGAGAAAGGGAAACTCTCTTACACTATTGGTGGGAATGCAAGTTGGTGCAGCCACTTTGGAAAATAGTGTGGAGGTTCCTCAAAAAATTAAAAATAGACCTATCCTATGACCTGGAAATTGCACTACTGGGTATTTACCCCAAAGATACAGATGTACTTAAAAGAAGGACCATATGTATCCCAATGTTCATAGCAGCAATAGCCACAATAGTCAAACTGTGGAAAGAGCTGAGATGCCCTTCAACAGATGAATGGATAAAGAAGATGTGGTCCATATATACAATGAAATATTACTCGGCCATCAAAAGGGTGACTACCCAACTTTTGAATCAACATGGATGGGACTGGAGGAGATTATGCTGAGTGAAATAATTCAGTTAGAGAAAGTCAATTATCATATTGTTTCACTTACTTATGGAACATAAGGAATAGCATGAAGGACCTTAGGAGAAGGAAAGGAAGAATGAAGGGGAAGAAATTGAGGGGGAGATGAACCATGAGACACTGAGGACTCTGAGAAACAAACTGAGGGTTTTAGAGCAGAGGGTGTGTGTGGATGGATTGATCCAGTGATGGGTATTAAGGAGGTCATGTATTGTATGGAGCTCTGGGTGTTATACATAAGCAATGAATCTTGGAACCCTACATCAAAAACTTATGACGTACTGTATGGTGACTAACATAACATAATAAGAAAAATAAACAGGTGGATTGGCTAAAACTCTCAAAAAAAAAAAGAAAAAGATCATACAGTGTTGTAAAGCCTCAGCTCTAGGGGAAGTAGGATCAACTTTCTTCTTTCTTTCTTTCTTTCTTTCTTTCTTTCTTTCTTTCTTTCTTCCTTCCTTCCTTCCTTCCTTCCTTTCTTTCTTTCTTTCACCTCTTCTTAATATAACCATTATTCTCAGGAACAGAACTACAACAGGCTTTCCAACAATTACACAAAAAGAAGAGTGACCCAGACAAAATGACAAGATGGAGGAATTCACGCCAAAACAAAGAAGAGGAAGAAGTCATAGCCAGTGATTTCATCAATGTGGACAGAGGAAAGATGTGTGAATCACAATATATTAATTTTTATTTTTTATTTTAATTTTTTTAAGATTTTATTTATTTATTTGACACAGAGAGACATCAGATCACAAGTAGGCAGAGAGGCAGGCAGAGAGAGAGAAGAGGAAGCAGGCTCCCTGCTGAGCAGAGAGCTCGATGCGGGCCTCGATCCCAGGACACTGAGATCATGACCTGAGCCAAAAGCAGAGGCTTTAACCCACTGAGCCACCCAGGTGCCCTTATTTTAATTTTTTAACGTTTTTTGCCATGTATCTTTTTATTATGTTATGTTAATCACCATGCAGTACATCATTAAAAAAAAGCTTCTGCACAACAAAGGAAACAGTTAGCAAAACAAAGAGGCAACCTACATAATGGGGGAAGATATCCGCAAATGACACTACAGACAAAGGCCTGGTGTCCAAGATCTATAAAGAACTCCTCAAACTCAACACCAAAAAAACAGATAATCACATCGAAAAACAGGCAGAAAACATGTACAGACACTTCTCCCTGAGGACATAAAAATGGCCAACAGACACATGAAAAAATGTTTATCATCATTAGCCTTCAGGGAAATTCAAATCAAAACCACACTGAGATACTACCTTACACCAGTTAGAATGGCAAAAATTAACAAGACAGGAAGCAACAAGTGTTAGAGAGGATGTGGAGAAAGAGGAACCCTCTTACACAGTTGGTGGGAATGCAAGTTGGTGAAGCAACTTTGGAAAACAGTGTGGAGATTCCTCAAGAAATTAAAAATAGAGCTACCCTATGACCCTGCAATTGCACTACTGGATATTTACCCAAAGATACAGATGTAGTGAAATCAAAGGCCATATGTACCCCAGTGTTCATAGTAGCAACGCCCAGAATAGCCAAACTTTGGAGAGAGCTGAGATGCTCTTCAATAGATGAATGGATAAAGAAGATGTGGTCCATGTATACAATGGAATATTACTCAGCAATCAGAAAGGATGAATACCCAACTTTTATATCAGCATGGACAGGTCTGGAGATTATGCTGAGTGAAATAAGTCAAGCAGAGAAAGTCAATTATCATATTGTTTCACATACTTGTGAACATAAGGAAAAAATGGAGGACTTAAGGAGAAGGAAAGGAAAAGTGAATTGGGGTAAATTGGAGGAGGAGATGAACGATGAGAGACTGTGGATTCTAAGAAACAAACTGAGGGTTATGGAGGGGATGTGGCTGGGGTGGGTGGGTGAGCCTGATGGTGGGTATTAAGGAGGGCAAGCATTGCATGGAGCACTGGCTGTGGTGCATAAACAATGAATCTTGGAACACTGAAAAAAGTAAAATAAAATTAAGATGTTAAGAAAAATGCTTATGCTGCCTAGAGCCATGTATACTTTCAATGCCATCCCAATTTAATTGCCAATGGCATTTTATAATGCTAAAATTTGTATTGAACCTGAAAAAACAATTAATCATCAAGGAAAGATTGAAAAAGGAAAACAAAGCTAGGGGCATCACATTGCCTGACTTCAAGCTCTATGACAAATCTGTGATCACCAAGACAGCATGGTACTGGCACAAAAACAGACACATAGACCAATGGAATAGAATAGTGAGCCCATATATGGACTCTCAACTCTATGGTCAACTATGTTTATTTTTAAATAAGATTTTTAAAATTTATTTTGAGGGAGAGATTCTGTGTGTATGAGGCAAGGAGAAAGGCAGACTCTCCACTGAGCGGAGAGCCCAATGTGGGGTTTGCTCCCAGAACCCCAGGATCATGACCTGAGGTGAAGGCAGACCCATAACTGACTGAGCCACCCAGGGACCCCACTGAATCAGTATTTAAAACAGTAATCATAGGAGTATTATCTGGGCTTGAGAAAAGCTTAAAAATACTAGAGAATACCTTACTGCAGAGATAAAAGAACTAAAAACTTGTCAATTTGCTCTAATTGAGATGCAAAACTCAATGGATGCAATGACAATGCAGATGGATGAATCAGAGGAAGAAATCGGTGATATAGAAGAAGAAATTATGAGGGAAGCATTAAGATGGCAGAGGAGTAGAGGCACCCTAGCTTGTCTCATCCCTTGAACACAGCTTGGTAGTTATCAAATCATTCTAAATGCCTTAGAAATCAATCGAAGGTGTGAGAGAACAAAAACTGCAAGTGAAAGTAAGCAGTACAGGGATTTGACTTGGGCGAGATATACCTGTGGGTAGGTTGGTGGGGAAGGAACCCTGCTTATGGAATCTACTCCAAAGTATTTTAAGCAATGGATGCAGAATAAGAACTGAAAGTTCTGCTAATGTGGGGGATGTGCCCATCTTTAAGGTGCTCATGAGGTCAAGTGAGGTGGAAGCTCAGGAGTGTAAGAGTGGTCTGAGGATCCCTTGGGTCACAAGAAGTTGGTGGTGCCAACGTGCTGTACTGTTTACAGGCATAGGAGGAAGGAAGACTATTGAGAGAAGTGAGTCTTGGGTGCTGGCTTCCTGCTCTGCCATAAACTGCAAAATTCAGTGCAGCTGTGGAACCTCTTTCCTGAGATGCCTGGCAAATGGCAAAAGTATGATGAGACCCTTCCCCTGAGGAATAATGTGGGTCCAGGCCAGGGTAGTCACTAAAATTTGGAGTTCTGAAACTCAGTCACATGTCAGAGTTAAAAAATCTCAGACACAGGCAGAAGGAACACAGGATCCTGTTTGAAACCAGGGTCAAAATTGAGGTGATTGACTGCTGTCCTGTGAGGGCTCACTGAAGACTGGGGGACAAGAACTTTCAGCTCCAGGGCTAGAGAGTGGGTCACCACCATATGCATCCTGCCCATCAGCATTGAAAGCCTTCAGGGAGTGAGATAGAACTACCTACTGGAAGATGGAGCCACTCACACCAATGCCCTTCCCCTACACCCTTGAGGCCCATCTCCACTAGGGCAAGTCCACCTGAGAGTCAACACAACAGACCCCTCCCACAGAAGACCAGCACAAACACCTTGCTTGACCAAAGTGTACTGATCATAGACTGTTTCAAAGCCTCACCACTAGGGGAAATAAGACCTAGCTTCTTTTGTACTTTTATGCTTTGTTTTTTACTATCATTTTTTTCATTTATTTTCTTATTTATTTATTTCCTTTTTTATTATTTTTCATAATTTTTATATATTTTACATATGTTTTATTTATACTCCTTTTATTTTATTTCATTTTATATGTGTACACATTTTCTATGTGTCCACATATATGTGTGTATATATATAAATAATAAAAAATATATATATATGTATTTTTTTAATTAGGATTCTTTTAACAAACAGAGGAAAACACACCCAGATCTAGTTTTGTGGGCTTTTTTCTATGTTTTTTGTTTTCTTTTCTTGTTATTTTTTCTATCTTCTTTTCTTTTTTGGACAAAGTGAGATGATGGAGTAATTCGACCCAAAAGAAATAATAGGAAGTAGAACTCATGGCCAGAGATTTAATCAATATAGATATAAGATGTCTGAACTAGAATTTAAAGCAACAATTACAAGGATACTAGCTGGGCTTGAAAAAAGCATACAAGACACTAGAGAATCCCTAGCTGAAGAGATAAAAAAACTAAAATCTTTTCAGACCAAAATTAAATTTGCCATAATCAAGATGCAAACCAAAATGGATGCCATAAAAATGAAAATGGATGAAGGAAAGTAGTGAATCAGTGGCATGGAAAATTAAATGATGGAAAGTAATGAAGCTGGAAAGAAGAGGGAAGAAAAGCTAATGGACCATGAAGATAGACATAGAGAAATCAGAGAATTATTAAAACATAATAATACTCATGTGTGAGGAGTCCAAGAAGGTGAAGAGAGAGAAAAAGGGGCAGAAAATTTTTCAAACAAATTATAGCTGAAAAATAGCCTACTCTGGAGAAGGACACAGACATCAAAATACAAGAAGCACAGAGAACTCTGAATAAATTCAACAAAAGCAGACCAAATCCAAGGGACATGATACAAAAATTCACAAAATACACAGACAATGAAAGAGTCCTGAAAGCAGCAAGGGAAAAAAAGTCCTTAACCTACAAGGGAAGACAGACCAGGATTGCAACATATCTGTCCACAAAAATGTTGTAGGACAGAAGACAGTAGCAGGATATATTCAACCTGCTGAATGGGAAAAATATGCAGCCAAGAATTCTTTATCCAGCAAGGCTGTCATTCAGAAAGGAATGAGAGATAACGAGTCCCAGACAAACAAAAAACTAAAGGAATTCATGAAGACTAAAGCAGCCCTGCAAGAAATCTTCAGGACCATTTGGAGAAAAAAGACCAAAAGCAAAAAAGACTAGAAAGGACCAGAGAACATGAGAAACTCTATAGGTCACACAATGACAAGAAATTCATATCTTTCAATAATCCCTATGAACATAAATGGACTAAATGGTCCAATCAAAAGATATGGGTCTCAGAATGGATTTAAAAAAAAAGATACACCAATATGCTATCAATAAGAGACTCCTTTTAGACCTAAAAACACTTGCAGATTGAAATGGAGGGATGGAGAACAATCTGTCAAGTTAATGGATGACATAAGAAAGCCAGAGTACTTGATGTGGTGCATAAATGATGAATCTTGGATCGCTGAATAAAACAAAATTAAATAAAAAAAGAAAAGAAAAAAAGAAATCCAGAGTAACCCTGCAGCATGGGAGGTAGGGATAGGTTGGATGGGTTATGGACATTGGGGATGGTTTGTGCTATGGTGAGTGCTTTGAAAGGTGTAAGCCTGATGATTCACAGACCTGTACCCCTGAGGCAAATATTAAAAAAGAAAGAAAGAAAGGCAGAGCAAACATAATTATATTATACAGAATAGATATTAAACCAAAGATTGTAACAAGAGATGAAGAAGGGCATTATATCATAATTAAGGGGTTTATCTATCAGGAATAGCTAACAATTATAAATATTTATGCTCCCAACTTGAGAGCACCCAAATATATAAATCTATTAATAATAAAAATAAAGAAACTCATTGACAATAATACAATAATAATAGGGGAAATTAACACCCTACTTACACCAATGGACAGATCATCTAAGCAAAAAATCAACAGGGAAACAACTGCTATGAATGACACACTGGACCATATGGACTTAACAAATATATTCAGAGCAATTCATCCTAAAGCAGCAGAATACACATTCTTTCAAGTACACATGGAATCTTCTTCAGAACAGATCACAAACTGTGTCACATATCATTTCTCAACAAGTACAAAAAGATTGAGATCATATCATGCTTATTTTGAGACCACATTGCTATGAAAATTGAAGTCAATCACAAGAAAAAAATTTGGAAGGAACTCAAATCCAAGGAAGTTAGAGTACACCCTACTAAGGAATGAATTTGTTAACCAAAATTAATAGAAGAAATTAATAAATTCATGGAATCAAGTAAAATTGAAAACACTATGGTCCAAAACCTTTGGCATGCAGCAAAGGTGGTACAAAATGGAAGAATATAGCAATATAGGCCTACCTCAAGAAGCAAGAAAAGTCTCAAATATACAGCCTAATCTTACATCTAAAAGAGATAGAAAAGTACGAGCAAATAAAGCCTAAAGCCAGCAGAAGATGGGAAATAATATAGATTTGACCACAAATGAATGCTATAGAAGCAAACAAAAAAAAGCCACGGTAGAACAGATCAACAAAACTAAAAACTGGTTCTTTGAAAGGATTAACAAAATTCGTAAACACCCAGCAAGACTAGTCAAAAAGAAAAAAAAAGGACCCACATAAATATAATCATGAATGAAGGAGAAAGATCACAACCAATACCACAGAAATAGAAACAAATTTTTTTAAAGATTTTTTTTATTTGATACAGAGAGAGAGATTACAAGTAGGCAGAGAGGCAGGCAGAGAGAGAGGAGGAAGCAGGCTCCCTGCGGAGCAGAGAGCCCGATGTGGGCCTCGATCCCAGGACCCTGAGATCATGACCTGAGCCGAAAGCAGGGGCTTTAACCCACTGAGCCACCCAGGCGCCCTAGAAACAAATTTAAGATAATATTACAAAAAATTATATGTCAAGATGTGGCAATCTGGAAGAAATGTACAAATTCTTAGAAACATAGAAAATACAAAAGTGAAACAGGAAGAAATAGAAATTTTAAACAAACCCATAACCAGCAAAGAAATTCAATCAATAATCAAAAATTTCCCAATGAACAAAGTCCAGGGCCAGATGGCTTAACAGGGGAATTCAACTGGACATTTAGAAGACTTAATACCAAATCTTCTTAAACTATTCCAAAAAAAGAAATGGAAGGAAAATTTCTGAACTTCTATGAGGCGAGGATTACCTTCATTCCAAAACCGGTCAAACAACCCACTAGAAAGGAGGATAACAGGCCAATATCCATGATGACCATGGGGGCAAAAATTCTCAACAAGATAGTACCAAATTGAATCTACCAATATATTAAAAGAATTGTTCCCTTAGATTAAGTGTGATTTATTCCTGGACTTCAGGGATTTTTCAATATTCACAAATCAATAAATGGAATACAGCAATTACTGAAAGAAAGATATGAATCATATGGCTCTCACAATAGATGCAGAAAAAGCATTTGATAAAATAGAGCATCTGTTATTAATAAAAACTCTCAATAATGTAAGGATAGATGGAACATACTTCATCATCATCTTATCTTATCAATTTGTTTTTTAGAATCTTTTTTAATTTTCATATTTACGATCGTTTTCCATCCTTTCATCATGTTTACCCTTACTTTTATATATATATGGCACTTTTTCTTTCATTAATATTTTGGGAGGTAATTTCTCCTAACAGACCAAAATAAACCCAAAATTAATGTGGCTCTGATATATTCACTAGCCTAATATATAGATATATTTTCTTTTATTTTTTTACCCCTTTCTTCTCCCTCTGCTTTTGGGTCTCTTCTGACTTGCTTACTGTATATTTTTCTGGGGTTGTTGCTACCCTTTTAGTATTTTTTTCTCTCATTCATCTATTCTTATCTGGATAAAATGACAAGGCAGAAAAACTCACCACAAAAAAAAAAAAAAAGAATAAGGGCAGTACCAATGGCTAGCACCTAATCAATATGGACATTAGTAATATGTCAGAACTCGAGTTCAGAATGGTGATTATCAAGGAGTTAGCTGGGCTTGAAAGGATCATGGGAGATATTAGAGAATCCCTTTCTGGAGAAATAAAAGAACTAAAATATAACCAAGCTGAAATCAAAAAAGCTATTAATCAGGTGCTATCAAAAATGGAAGCTCTTACTGCTAGGATACATGAGGCAGAAAAGAGAATTACTGATATAAAAGACCAAATGATGGAGAATAGAGAAGCTGAGCAAAAGAGACAAACAACTACTGCATCATGAGGGGAAAATCTGAGAGACAAGTGACACCATAAGATGAAACAACATTAGAATAATCGGGATCTGAGGAGAAGAAAAGGGGGGCGGGTAGAAGGTATATTGGAGTAAATTATAGTGGAGAATTTCCCTAATCTGGGGAAGGGACCAAGCATCAAAATCCAAGAGACACAAAGAAACTCCCCTCAAAATCAATAAAAATAAATCAACAACCCGTCATCTAATAGTAAAACTTACAAGTCTTAGCAACAAAGAGAAAATCCTGAAAACAGCTTGGGAGAAGAGTTCTGTAAACTATCATAGAAGGAATATTAGATTGGCAACAGACCTATCCACAGAGATGCCTCGCCTATCAAGGCAGGGCAAGAAAGGCCTCACATGATATATTCAAAGCACTAAATGAGAAAAATATGCAGGAGAGAATATTATATCCAACTAGGCGTCATTGAAAATAGGAGGAGAAAAAAAAGAAAAGAAAATAGGAGGAGAGATAAAAAGTTTCCAGGAAAAACAAAAATTAAAGGAATTTGCAAACACCAAACCAGTCCTACAGGATATATTGAAAGAGGTCCTCTAAGAAAAGAGGGAGCCTAAAAGGAACAGAAACAATATATAGTAACACTCAACTTACAGGCAATACAATGGCACAAAATTCATATCTTTCAATAGTTACCCTTAATGTAAATGGACTAAATGCACCAATCAAAAAATGCAGGGTATCAGAATGGATTTAAAAAAAAAACCACAAGACTCGTTGATCTACTGTCTACAAGAAACTCATTTTAGACCGAAAGACACCTCCAGATTTAATGTGAGGGGATGGAAAACCAATTACCATGCTAATGGACATCCAAAGAAAGGTGGGGTGGCAAACCTTATATCAGATAAATTATATTTTAAGCAAAAGCTATAGTAAGAGAAGATGAAGGACAGTATATCAAACTTAAAGGGTCTGTCCAAAAAGAAAATCTAACAATTTTAAATATCTGTGCCCCTAACATGGGAGCAGCCAATCATATAAAGCAATTAATAACAAAATCAAAGAAACACATCAACAATAATACAATAATTGTAGGGTACTTTAAAAAACCCATTACTGAAATGGACAGATTAAGAAAAAGATCAACAGGGAAATAAAATCCTTAAGTGACACAATGCAGCAGATGAACATCACAGATATATTTAGAGCATTAAATCCCCAAACAGTAGAATACACATTCTTCTCTAGTAAACATGGAATATTCTCCAGAATAGATCACCTCCTGTATCACAAATCAGGTCTCAACTGGTACCAAAAGAATGGGATCATTCCCTGCATAATTTCAGACCACAATGCTCTGAACCTAGAACTCAATTACAAGAGGAAAGTTGGAAATAACTCAAATACATGAAGACTAAAGTGCATCCTAGTAAAGAATGAATGGGTCAACCAGAGAATTAAAGCAGAATTTTAAAAAATTTCATGGAAACAAATGAAAATGAAAACACAACTGTTCAAAATCTGTGGGACACATCAAAGGCAGTCCCGAGAGGAAATTATATAACAATAAAAGCCTTTCTCAAGGAACAAGAAAGGTCTCAAGTACACAGCCTAACACTACCCCTAAAGCATCTGGAGAAAGAACAGCAAAGAAAGCCTAAACCAAACGGGAGAAGACAAATAATAAATATCGGAGCAGAAAACAATGAAACGGAAACCAAAAGAAGACTAGAACAGATCAACGAAACTAGGAGATCGTTCTTTGAAAGAATTGATAAGATTGATAAAACCTTGACCAGACTTATCGAAAAGAGAAAGGACCCAAATTAATAAAATCATGAATGAAAGAGGAGAGATCACAACCAACACCAAAGAACAGAAACAATTCTAAGAACATATTATGAGCAACTCTACACCAGCAAATTTGACAATCTGGAAGAAATGGATGCATTCCTAGAGAAATATAAACTACCAAAACTGAACCAGAAAGAAATTGAACACATGAATAGACCCATAACCAGTAAGGAGATTGAAGCAGTCATCAAAAAGCTCCCGACAAACAAGAGCCCAGGGACAGATGGCTTCCCAGGGGAATTCTACCAAATCTTTAAAGAAGAATTAATCCCTATTTTCCTGAAACTGATCCAAAATTAGAAATGGAAGGAAAATATTCAAACTCATTTTATGAGACCAACATTATCTTGATCCCAAAACCAGGCAAAGACCCCATCAAANTCAAGAAGGAGAATTACAGACCAATATCTTTGATGAATACGGATGCAAAAATCCTCAACAAAATACTAGCCAATAGGATCCAACAGCCTATTAAAAGGATTACTCACCACGACCAAGTGGGATTTATTCTTGGGCTGCAAGTTTGATTTAACATCCCCATATCAATCAGNACATTCGCAAATCAATCAATGTGATACAAGACATTATTAAAAGAAAGAACAAGAACCATATGATCCTCTCAATAGATGCTGAAAAGGCATTTGATAAAGTACAGCACCCTTTCTTGATCAAAACTCTTCACAATGTAGGCATAGAGAGTACATACCTCAATATCATCAAAACCATCTACAAAAAAACCCACAGCGAATATCATTAGCAATGGAGAAAAACTGAGAGCTTTTACACTAAATTCAGGAACACAGCAAGGCTGTCCACTATCACCACTGCTATTCAACATAGTACTAGAAGTCCTAGCCTCAGCAATCAGACAACAAAGAGAAATTAAAGGCATCCAAATCGGCAAGGAAGAAGTCAAACTCTCACTCTGCAGATTATATGACACTTTATGTGGAAATCCCAAAGGATTCCACTCCACAACTGCTAAAAGTTATACAGGAATTCAGTAAAGTGTCAAGATATAAAATCAATGCNCTCATACAGGAATTCAGTCAAGTGTCAGGATATAAAATCAATGCACAGAAATCAGTTGCATTTCTATATACCAACAACAAAACAGAAGAAAGAGAAATTAAAGAGTCAATCCCATTTACAATTGCACCCAAAGCCATAAGATACCTAGGAATAAACCTAACCAAAGAGGCAAAGAATCTGTATTCAGAAAACTATAAAGTACTCATGAAAGAAATTGAGGAAGACACAAAGAAGTGGAAAAACATTCCATGCTCATGGATGGGTAGAATAAATATTGTGAAAATGTCTATGCTACCTAGAGCAATCTACACATTTAATGCAATCCCCATCAAAATACCAGCAATTTATTTCAAAGAAATGGAACAAATAATCCTAAAATTTATATGGAACCAGAAAAGACCCCGAATAGCCAAAGGAATGTTGAAAAAAAAAAGCAAAGTTGGCGGCATCACAATTCCAGATTTCAAGCTCTATTACAAAGCCGTCATCATCAAGACAGTATGGTACTGGCACAAAAACAGACACATAGACCAGTGGAACAGAATAGAGAACCCAAAAATGGACCCTCAACTCTATGGTCAACTAATCTTCGACAAAGCAGGAAAGAATGTCCAGTGGGAAAAAGACAGTCTCTTCAACAAATGGTGTTGGGAAAACTGGTCAGCCACATGCAGAAAAATGAAACTGGATCATTTCCTTACACCACACACAAAAATAGACTCAAAATGGATAAAAGACCTCAATGTGAGAAAGGAATCCATCAAAATCCTTGAGGAGAACACAGGCAGCAACCTCTTTGACCTCAGCCGCAGCAAATTCTTCCTAAGAACATTACCACAGGAAACGGAAGCAATGGCAAAAATGAACTCTTGGGATTTCATCAAGATCAAAAGCTTTTGCACAGCAAAGGAAACAGTCAACAAAACCAAAAGACAACTGACAGAATGGGAGAAGATATTTGCAAATGACATATCAGATAAAGGGCTAGTATCCAAAATCTATAAAGAGCTTCTCAAACTCAACACCCATAAAACAAATAACCCAGTCAAGAAATGGGCAGAAGACATGAACAGACATTTCTCCAAAGAAGACATCCAAATGGCCAACAGACACATAAGAAAGTGCTCAACATCCCTCAGCATCAGGGAACTACAAATCAAAACCACAGTGAGATACCAGCTCACACCAGTCAGAATGGCTAAAATCAACAAGTCAGGAAACGACAGATGTTGGTGAGCATGAGGAGAAAGGGGAACCCTCCTACACTGTTGTTGGGAATGCAAGCTGGTGCAGTCACTCTGGAAAACAATATGGAGGTTCCTCAAAAAGTTGAAAATAGAGCTACCCTACAACCCAGCAATCGCACTACTGGGTATTTGCCCTAAGGATACAAAGGTAGTGATCCTCAGGGGCACATACACCCAAATGTTTATAGCGGCAATGTCCACAATAACCAAACTATGGAAAGAACCTAGATGTCCATCAACAGATTAATGATTAAAGAAGATGTGGTGTATATATATATATACAATAGAATTCTATGCAGCTATCAAAAGAAATGAAATCTTGCCATTTGCAATGACATGGAAGGAACTAGAGGGTATGATGCTGAACAAAATAAGTCAATCAGAGAAAGACAACTCTCATATTATCTCTCTGATATGAGGAACTTGAGGGGGCAGGGCGGGTGGTCGTGGGTGGTAAGGAGGAAAAAATAATGAAAAAAGATGGGATCAGGAAGGAGACAAACCATAAGAGATTCCTAATCTCACAAAACAAACTTAGGGTTATTGGGGGCTGGGAGGGTAGGGATAGGGTGGATGGGTCATGGACATTTAGGAAGGTTTATGCTATGGTGAGTGCTGTGAAAGGTGTAAGCCTGATGATTCACAGACCTTTACCCCTGGAGCAAATAATATTAAAATTAAAAAAAAGAAATTGAGAAAGACACAAAGAAATGTACAAACATCCCATGCTCATGGATTGGAAGAAAAATATTGTGAAAATGTCTATGCTACCTAAAATAATCTACACATTTAATGCAATCCCTATCAAAATACCCTTAATGTTTTTCAAAGAAATGGAACAAAATATCGTAAAACTTATATGGAACCAGAAGAGACCCTGAATAGCCAAAGGAATGTTGAAAAAGAAAACCAAAGTTGGTGGCATCACAATTCCAGATTTCAAGCTGCATTACAAAGCTGTAATCATTAACAGTATAGTACTGGCACAAGAATAGACATATAGATCAATAGGACAGAATAGAGAGCCCAGAAATGGACCCTAAACTCTGTGGTCAACAATCTTTGACAAAGCAGGAAAGAATGTCCAATGGAAAAAAGACAGTCTCTTCAACAAATGGTGTTGGGAAAACTGGACAGTCACATGCAGAAGAATGAAACTGGTCCATTTCCTTACATCACACACAAAAATAGACTCAAAATCAATGAAAGACCTCAATGTGAGAGAGGAATCCATCAAATCCTTGAGGAGACCACAGACAGAAATCTCTTCAACCGCAGCCACAGGAACTTCATCCAAGAAACATCACAAAAGGCAAGCAAAACAATGGCAAAAGTGAACTATTGGGACTTCATCAAGATCAAATGCTTTTGCATACCAAAGGAAACAGTCAACAAAACCAAAAGACAACTGACACAGTTTGGCAATTTTGGACATTGCTGCTATGAACATTGGGGTACATATGGCCCTTCTTTTCACTACATCTGTATCTTTGGGCTAAATACCCAGTAGTGCAATTGCAGGATCATAGAGTATCTCTATTTTTAATTTCTTGAGTAGTCTCCACACTGTTTTCCAAAGTGGCTGCACCAACTTGCATTCTCACCAACTGTGAAAGAGGGTTCCCCTTTCTCCACAAATGAATGAATAAAGAAGGTGTGGTCCATATATACAATGGAATATTACCCAGCCATCATAAAGGATTACTACCCAACTTTTGTATCAACAAGAACATGTCTGGTGGAGAGTATGCTGAAGAAATAAGTCAAGCAGAGCACGTCAATTATCTTATGGTTTCACGTATTTGTGGATCATAAGGAATAAAATGGAGGACTCTAGGAGAAGGAAAGGAAAAGTGAATTGGGGTACATCAGAAGGGGAGACAAAACATGAGAGACTGTGGACTCTGAGAAATAAACTTAGGGTTATGGGGGGAAGAGGCGAGAGGGAATGGGTGAGCCTGGTAGTGTGTATTAGGGAGGGCATGTATTGCATGGAGCCCTGCATGTGGTGTATAAACAGTGAAACTTGGATCACTGAAAAATAAAGAAAAAAAATAAAATCTCATATTTAAATTTAAAAAAATGTCAACTGACAGAATGGAAGAAGAAATTTGCAAATGACATATCAGATCAATGGCTTGCATCCAAAATCTATAAAGAACTTATCAAATTCAACATCAAAATACAAATAATCCAATCAAGAAATGGGCAGAAGACATGAAGAGAAATTTAAGCAAAGAAAACATCCAAATGGGGAACAGACACATGAAAGCGTGTTCAACATCACTGGGCATCAGGGAAATACAAATCAAAACCACAGTGAAGTAGCACCTCACACCAGTAAGAATGGCTAAATTAAAATTAAAAAGTCAGGAGACGACAGATGTTGGCAAGGATGAGGAGAAAGGGGAACCCTCCTACACTGTTGGTGGGAAAGCAAGCTGATGCAGCCACTCTGGAAAACAGTATGGAGGTTCCTCAAAATGTTGAAAATAGAGCTACCCTATGACCCAGCAATCACACTACTGGCTATTTACCCTAAAGATACAAAGGTAGTGATCCTCAGCGACACACGCTCCCAAATGTTTATAGCAGCCATGTCCACAATAGCCCAACTATGGAAAGAACATAGATGTCCATGAGCAGATGAATGGATAAAGAAGAGGTGATATATATAAATACATATATATGTGTATATATATATATACACACACACACACACATATATACACAAAGGAATACTATGCAGCCATCAAAAGAAACAAAATCATTCCATTTGCAATGACATGGATAGAACTAGAGGGTATTATGCTAAGTGAAATAAGTCAATCAGAGAAAGACAATTATCATCTGATCTCTCTGATACAAGGAATTTGAGAGGCAGGTTGGGAGGTCTTTGGGGGCAAGGAGCGAAAAAATGAAACAAGAGGAGATCAAGAGGAGACAAACCATAAGAGACTCTATCTCACGATACAAACTGAGGGTTGCTTGGTGGGGGTAGGGTTAGCGTTTCTAGGTTACGGACACTGGGGAGGGTATGTGCTATGGTGAGTGCTGCGAAAGGTGTAACTGATGATTCACAGACCTGTACCCCTGGGGCAAATACATTATATGTTGATAAAAAGAGAGAAATTTAAAAAATAATTTTAATAAAATTGCACAAAAACCAAGAAGAACCCTAGGAATGAAACTAATGAAAGATGTGTACAGATTGAAAACATCTGTACTCTATAAACTATGGAACACTTACGAAAGTAATTGAAGAGGACACAAAGAAATGGGAAAACATTCCATGCTCATGGATTGAAGGAAAAAATATTCTTACAATGTCTATATTGCCCAACTCAATTTACACATTTAATATCATCACTATCAAATTACCAACAGCATTTTTCACAATGCTGGGAAAATAATAATCCTACAATTTGTACAGAACCACAAAAGACCCTGAAGTGCTAAAGCAACCCTAAAAAAAGAAAAGAAAAGCTGGAGGAATCGCAATTACAGATTTCAAGCTATATTCCAAAGCTGTAATCATCAAGACAGTATGGCACTGCTCCCAAACTGACACAGTGACCTATGGAACATAATAGAAAAAAACAAAAATAGACCCATAACTCTATGGTCAGCTAATATTCAAAAATGCAGGAAAGAATATCCAGTGGGAAAATCATCTCTTCAACAAATGGTGTTATAAAAAAATGACAGCCAGATGCAGAAGAATGAAACTAGACCACGTTCTTACACCATACACAAACATAAATTCAAAATGTATGCAAGATCTAAATGTAAGAGAGAAAACCATAAAATTCCTAGAGGAGAACACAGGTAGCAGCCTCTTTGGCCTCAGCCATAGCAAATTCTTACGAGTCATGTTGCCAGAGCCAAAACATACAAAAGGAATAATGAACTACTGGGATTTCATGAAGATAAAAATATTCTATAACAAATGAGCAAATGGGAAAAAAAAAGAAAGGGAAACAAACCAAGCAACACAGTTAAGTATAGAGAACTAACTAATTGCTACCATCAAAGGAAAGAAACAATGAAACTAAAAGGCAGCCTCCAGAATGGTAGAACATAATGAAAAATGACATATCAGTAGTAGGGTTAGTATCCAAAATCTCTAAGGAACTTATCAACTTTCATACCCTAATAATACCCTATTAATATCCTAATAATTTAATTTAATTAAAATTATCAATTTTAATAAATAAAATAAATATTTTATTTCAAAATAAAATAACCTAGCTAAGAAATGGACAGAAGACATGAATAGACTCTTTTTTAAAGAAGACATACAAATGGCTAATAGACACATGAAAAGATGCTCAACATCTCTCATCATCAGGGAAATACAAATGGAAAGCCAATGAGATATTACTTCATACCTTTCAGAATGACTAAAATGAACCACGCAGGAAAAAACAGATGTTAGCAAGGACAGGGAAAAAGGGAAACCCTCTTACACTCTTGATGTAATCCAAACTGGTGCAGCCATTCTAGAAAACAGTATGGAGTTTCCTGAAAAAGTTAAAAAGAGATCTACCTTATGACCCAGAAGTTGCACTAGTAGGTACTTAACCAAAGGACACAAAAATACAAATTCAAAGGGGCACGTGCACCCTAATGTTTACAGAAGCATTATCAACAATAAGAAAATTATGGAAAGAGTCCAAATATCCATTGACTGATGAATGGATAAAACTATGGTGTATATATAGACAATGGAAAATTACTCAGTAATCAAAAAGAATGAAATATTTCCATTTGCAGCAACATAGATGAAGCTAGAATATACTATGGTTAGCAAAATAAGTCAGTTTAGAGAAAAACAAATACCATGTGATTTCACTCATATGTTGAATTTAATAAGCAAAACAAATGAGCAAATGGGAAAAAAAAGAAAGGGAAACAAACCAAGCAACACAGTTAAGTATGGAGAACTAGCTAATTGCTACCAGAAGAGAGAGGGGTATGATGATGGGTAAAAGAGTGAATGAGTATTAAGAAAATACTTACTGAGGAGTAGGAAGATGGCAATAGATTAGGAGGATGTCAGGCTCACTTTGTCCCACCAGTACAATTAGAAAACTATCAATTCATCCTGAATACCCCAGAAATCGACCTGAAGATTGACAAATTCCACAAATAAAGGTGAAGAACAGGCCACATCAAAGTAGGAAGAAGTGTAGAGACATGTTTTAGGGAAGTAATGGATCACAGGTTTTGCAAAGGAAAGGGATCTACAGTTATGGAGAACGATGAAGGAGAGAGGAGCACACAGGGGAATGCATGGAACATTTCCCCAAAGTCATTGGCTTTGAAAATGAAAGCTGCTGAATTTCATGAGTTCTTGCAAGCTGAGGGCAGACAGAATGGAAACAGCAATATGAAGAGTGCCTGGAGCACAAAGTGTGGAGAATATTTGCTCTTCTTACAGTGCATATCTGAGAGTCAGCATTTTCTGAAACATTTCTCCAGGAATAAAGGAGATGGCTGGC
The DNA here is from genome assembly GCA_002007465.1 of Ailurus styani. Classification (NCBI taxonomy): domain Eukaryota; kingdom Metazoa; phylum Chordata; class Mammalia; order Carnivora; family Ailuridae; genus Ailurus; species Ailurus styani. The sequence continues at coordinate 341,804 of LNAC01001024.1, read as the reverse complement.
ACCATTTTACTCCCCCATCCCTCATCACAAACATAGCACCACATGCAGGATGCAAGGTAGTGCCCACTGGCTGCCTAACTTGCATACACCATGCCCCACACCCCTGTGATCTGGTGGGGCTGCCCTTCTCAGTCTGCCTCACCTCAATCACAATGCAATAGGCACTTACACCAGAAAACAGCACAAATCCCTTCCCATATATCATCCCCCAACCAGTGAGTTCTGCAGGGCCTCCACTCTGTTGGAGGTCATGTCAGGCCTCATTTCAAAAGCAGGGTAAAGCACACCTACTTACAACTAGCCACATTGAGATCAGGGAACAAACCAGCACACAGCAGGCAAGGGGGAGTGCTCTGAAGACAACTACATGGAAGGATAGTGTAGACAAAACACAACAGCCAACTGCATGTGGCACACACCAGACAACACTCCCCAAAGCATGAGGCTCTGCACTCTACATGACTTCTTCATTAAGCCATTACTTTCAGTAGCAGAAAATATAACTGGTTTTACTAGCACAGAGAAGCCAGAGACTTAGAAAAAAATGTGAAGATGGAGGAATTTATCCCAAATGAAAGAATAAGGCCAAGCCAGAGTTCTAAGTGAAACAGATATAAGTAACACACCTGATGGAGAATTCAGAGCAAAAATCATAAGGATACACACTGGGATTGAGAAAAGTGAAGTCATCAGGTAGACCCTTACCACAGAGATAAAGGAGTTAAAAAATAATGAGTCAGAGATGAAGAATGCAATAAATGAGATTGGAAAAAGGCTTGATGGAAAGAAAAAAGGGCTGGAAGAAGTAGATGAATGAAATAGTAATATAGAAGACAAAATAATGAAAAACAAGAAAGCTGAACAAAAAAAGACAAATAATTATTGAACATGAGAACAGACTGAGAGAACTCAGTAACTCCATTAAATGTAGTAACAGTCACATTGTAGGATTCCCAGAATAAGAAGAGGTAAAAAGGAGAAGAAAATTTATTTCAGGAAATAATAGCTGAAAACATCCCTAAATTTGGGAAAGAAACAGACATCTAGATACAGGAGGCACAGAGTACTCCTATTAAAATCAACAAAAGCTGGCCAACATCAAGATATAGTGTAATTAAATTTGCAAAACATAGCTATAAAAAATCTTAAAAAGAGCAATGCAAAAGAAGTACTTAACTTAAAAAGGAAGTCCTTAACACATGGGCTAGTTGGAAGTTTCTTAACAGAAATTTAGCAGGTCAGTGGCATGATATAATCAAAATGCTACATGGGAAAAATCTGCAGCAAGAATACTCTCTGCAGCAATGCTATCACTCAGGAAAGTAGGAGACAAAGAAATTCCTTGACAGAAAAAAAACTAAATGAGGTCATGATCAGTAAACCAGCACTACAAGAAATATTAAAGAGTAATCTTTGAGTGAAAAGAGAGTCCAGGTTTGCCTGGGTGACTCAGTCAGTCAAGCGTCTGCCTTTGGCTCAGATCATGATCCCAGGGTCCTGAGATAGCATTCCACATCAAGCTCCCTGCTAAGCAGGGAGTCTGCTTCTCTTTCTCCCTCTGACCGTCCCTCCAGCTAATGTGCTCTATCCCCCCCTCGTAAATAAATAAAATCTTAAAACAAACAAACAAACAAAAAGAGAATCCAAACTGACAAATACAAGAAAGGATTAGAGAATTTACAGAAACAAAGAAAACAAGTAGCAAAATGGCAATAAATACTTATCTATAAATAATTACTTTGGATATAAATGGACTAAACACTTCAATCAAAAGACGTAGGGTGTCGGGCGCCTGGGTGGCTCAGTGGGTTAAAGCCTCTGCTTTCGGCTCAGGTCATGATCTCAGGGTCCTGGGATCGAGGCCCGCATCGGGCTCCCTGCTCGGCGGGGAGCCTGCTTCCCCCTCTCTCTCTCTGCCTGCCTCTCTGCCTCCTTGTGATCTCTCTCCCTCTGTGAAATAAATAAATAAAATCTTTTAAAAAAAAAAAAGACGTAGGGTGTCACATTTGATTTAAAAAAAAATCTATATGTTACCAGGGAGAGACTCATTATATTTCTTTCTTTATTTTTATTTAAATTCAATTAGCCAACTAATAGTTCACCACTAGTTTCAGTTGTACTGTTCAATAAATTATCGTTTGTGTATAACAACCAGTGCACATCACATCACGTAACTTCCTTAATGCCCATCAACCAATTATTCCATCCCTGATACACCTCCCCTCCAGCAACCTTCAGTTTGTTCTCATACTTTTTCTCCCTTTCATATGACTTCCCATTCAGTTTTCCCTCCTTTCCTAAATGATCCTCTGTACTATTTCTTATATACCACATAAGAGTGAAACCATATGATAATTGTCTTTCTATGATTGACTTATTCTGCTCAGCATAGTACCCTCCAGTTCCATCCACATTGATGTAAATGGTAAGTATTCATCCTTCCTGATGGCTGAGTAATTCATTGTATGTATATACACCACATCTTCTGCATCCATTCATCTGTTGATGGACATCTTGGCTCATCCTACAGTTTGGCTATAGTGGACATTGCTGCTATGAACATTGAATGCAGGTGGCCCTTGGAATCACTACATTTGTATCTTTTGGGTAAACACCTGGTAGTGCAATTGCTGGATCATAGTGTATATCTATTTTTAACTTCTTGAGGAACTTCCATACCTTTTTTCCAGAGTGGCTTGACAAGCTTGCATTCTCACCAACAGTGTAAGAGGATTTTCCTTTCTCCTCATCCTCGCCAACATTTTTTGTTTTCTGTCTTGTTAATTTTAGCCATTCTAACTGGAGTGAGGTGATATCTCATTGTGGTTTTGAATTGTACTTCCCTGATGCTAAGAGATGTTTTTCATGTGTCTGTTGGCAATTTTTACATCTTCTTTGGAGAAATGTCTGTTCATGTCTTCTGTTCATTTCTTGACTGGATTATTTGTTTTTTGAGTGTTGAGTTTGATAAGTTTTTTATAGATCTTTAATACTAGCCCTTTATCTGGTATGTCATTTGCAAATACCTCCATTCCATCAGTTGATTTTTAGTTTTGTTTACTGTTTCCTTTGCCATGCATAAACTTTTGATCTTGATGACGTCCCAGTAGTTGATTTTTGCTTTTTTCCCCCTTACCTTTGGAGACATGTATAGCAGTAAGTTCTATGGCTAAGGTCAAAGAGCTGGCTGCCTATGTTCTCCTCTAGAACTTTCATCCACTCATGTCTCACATTTAGGCCTTCCATCCATTTTGAGTTCACTTTGTGTATGGTGTAAGAAAAAGGTCCAGTTTCATACTTCTACATGTGGTTGTCCAATATCAAAGCATATTTATTGAAGAGAATGTTGTTTTTCCATTGGATATTCTGGTTCCATACAAATTTCAGGATTATTTAACCCAGCTTTGTGAAAAATGTTGATAGTGTTTTGATAGGGATTTCACTGAATGTGTAGATTTCTCTGAGTAGCATAGACATTTTAACAATGTTTATTCTTCTAATCCATGAACATGGAATTTTTTTCCATTTCTTTCTGTATTCTTTAATTTATTTCATAAGTGTTCTGTACTTTTTAGAGTACAGATCCTTTACTTCTTTGGTTAAGTTAATTCCTGGTGTCTTATGATTTTTGGTGCAATTCTAATGGGATAAATTCCTTGATTTCTCTTTCATCTGCCTCATTATTAGTGTATAGAAATGCAACTGATTTCTGTGAAATTATTTTATATCTTGCCATGTTGCTGAATTCCTGTGTGAGTTCTAGCAATTTTGGGGTGGAGTCTTTTGGATTTTCCACATAAAATATCATGTCATCTGTGAAGAATGAGAGATTGACTTCTGTGCCATTTTGAATGCACTTCATTAATTTTTATTGTCTGATTGTTGAGGCTAGGCCTTCTAGTACTATGTTGAGCTATAGTGATGAGAGTGGGCATTCCTGTCGTGTTCTTGACTTTATGGGAAAATCTCTCAGTTTTTTCCCCATTAAGAGTGGTATTCTCTGTGGGCTTTTCCTAGTTGGCTTTTATGATATTGAGGAATGTTACCTCCACCCTGACATTGTGGAGAGTTTTAATTAAGAAAGGATTCTGTGTTTTGTCACATGATTTTTCTGCATGAACTGAGAGGATTATATGGTTCTTGTCCATTTTTTTATTAATGTGATGTATCACCTTGATTGATTTGGGAATGTTGAACCAACTTTACAACCCAGGAATAAATCCTACTTTGTCGTGGTGACTAAACCTTTTAATGTAATGTTGGATCCTATTGGCTGGTATCTTGATGAGTATTTTGGCACCCATATTCATAAGTCTGTAATTCTCCTTTTTGATGGAGTCTTTCTCGGGCTTTGCAATGAAAAGAATGTTGGCCCCATAGAAAAAAGGTGGTTGTTTATCCTCCGTTTTTGTTTTTTGAACCACCTTCAAAAGAATAGATATTATTTCCTCCTCAAATGTTTCATAGAATTTCCCTGGGAAGCCATATGGCCCTGGATTCTTGTTTGCTGGAAGACTTTTAATTACTGTTTCAATTTCCTTGGAGGTTATGGATCTGTTCAGGTTTTCTATTTCTTCCTGTTTGAGTTATGGTAGTTTATAAGTTTCCAGGAATGCATCAATTTCGTCAAGATTTCCTAATCTGTTGATGCATTGTTGCTCATAATATGTTCTTAAAATTGTTTCCATTTCATTGCTTTTGGTAATGATCTCTCCTCTTTCATTCATAATTTTATTGACTTGTGTCCTTTCTTTTTTTTTTTTAGTCTGGCTAGGGGTTTATCAATCTTATTAATTCTTGCAAAGATCCAGCTTTTAGTTTCATTGATCTCTTCTACTGTTATTGTTTCTGTTTTATTGATTTCTGCACTAATCTTTATAATTTCTCTTCTCCTGCTTGGTTTAAGCTTTATTTGCTGTTCTTTCTCCATCTCCTTTAGATGTACGATTAGCCTGTGTATTTGAGACTTCTAATTTTTTGAGAAAGGCCTGTATTGTTATGGTCATCCCACTAAGAACAGCCTTTGCTGTATCCTACAGGTGTTGAACACTTGTGTTTTCATTTTCACTTGTTTCAATGATTTTTTTTAAATTCTCCTTTAATTTCCTGGTTTACCCATTTATTCTTTAGTAAGATGTTCTTTAGCCTCCAAGTGTTTCAGTTTCTTCCAAATTTACACTGGGATTGAGTTCAAGTTTCAAAGCATTGTGGTCTGAAAATAAGCAGGGAGTAATCCCAATCTTTTCATACTGGTTGAGACTTGATTTGTTACCCAAAACGTGATCTATTCTAGAGAATGTTCCAAGTGCACTTGAGAAGAATGCGTATTCTGTTGATTTAATTATGGAATGCTTTGTATAATCTGTGAAACCCACATGGTCCAGTGTGTCATTCAAAGCCCTTGTTTCCTTGCTCACCTTCTGCTTAGATGATCTGTCAGTTGCTGTGAGTAGGGTGTGGAAGTCTCTTCTAGTATTACATTATTGTCAATGTATTTGTTTAATTTGGTTATTAATTGGTTTATATAGTTGGCTGCTCCCATGTTAGGAACTTAAATATTTAAAATTGTTAGTTCTTCTTCTTGGTCAGACCCTTTAGGTATGATAGGAGGAAGGAGTGAGAGAGCCAAGAGATCCTTTCTGGTCATCACGCAGGCATCTCTGGTATTCTGCTCTGCTGGTCCCAGTATCTTTATTTATAGGCAGTGAGTGGTGCAGTACACGACACGACAGCAAGAACATGATTAATTATTTTAGAGGTAAGAAGCACTTTGATCAGTAAAAAGACATTTTTTATGTACTTTCCCCTGGCATCAATCCCCCCGGTCATGACAGAGACAGATTATCTATTTTATAGACATAGGTCAAACTATAGCTAAGTCAGGCGTCATTCTGTCTGACATCAACTGCAGAAGTGAGAACAGAAGTGAAGAAAGCATCAGTGTTTACAGAAGTAAGGCTTAGGTTGTTTGCATAAGCTGTTTCTCTGTGGTTGAGTACATAGGGCTTCAAGACGTCTTAAAAATTTTTCCCCCTGATCTGCAAGAGCTCAAAGAGATAAAATTGGGAGGAACTGTTACAGAGATAGGATCCAAGGTCCTTGCCTTGGGACTAAGGGTCTGATTCTTCTCATATGGTTCTGTCTGAGTAATCTTGGTCTGGTTAGTAGTGCCTAGAGGCCCAATTGTAAGTAATAGGATGAATTCTGAGATAGTGGAAGGAGATACCAGGTTCGCTTTGGTTGGCAGGAGCTGTGCAAACGTTGCCATTTCCATGCTGTGACTGTGTCAGCCAGCGAGGCCCATGCAGCTCCCAGCATTTTCCTTCTGTTTCTAGTTTTTGAAACGGCTTCAGAATAGGTATTATTTCTTTGTGGAATGTTGGTAGAATTCCCCAGGGAATCCATAAGGCCCTGGACTCTTATTTTTTGGGAGGTTTTTGATCACTACTTCCATCTCGTTACTGGTTGTCAATTTCTTCCTATTTCAGTCTTGGAAGCTCATAGGTTTCCAGGAAGACATCTATTTCTTCCAGTTTGCTTAACTTACTGGCATATAGTTGTTGATAATAATGTCTGATTATTGTTTCTGATTAGTTCCCTGGTGTTAGTCGTGTTCTCTCCCCTTTCATTCATAATTTTATTAATTTGGGTGGTTTCTGTTTCCTTTTGGATAAGTCTGGCCAGTGGCTTATTGATCTTCTTAGTTCTTTAGAAGAGCCAGCTCTTAGTTTTATTGATCTTTTCTACATTTTTTGTTTCTATAATGTTTATTTCTGCTCTAATCTGAACTTATTTTATTTTCTGAAGATTTATTATTTTAGAGAGATAGAAAGAGAGAAATCATGAAAGGGAGGGGAAGAGGGAGAAGGAGGGAGAATCTCAAGCAGACTCTGTGTTGAGCACCACGCCTGATGTGTGGCTGAATCTCAGGACACTGAGATCACAACCTGAGCAGAAACCAAGAGTCAGATGCTTAACTGACTGTACTGTCCAGGCGCCCCCATGCTCTCCTCTTTCTTGTTTCTCATATGCTGTATTTCAGCATTATTTGCTGTTTCTTTTCTATCTCTTTTAGGTGTACGGTTAGGTTCTATATTTGAAATTTTCCTTCTTCTTCAAGTAGGTAGGCCTCTATTGCTATACTGCCATTTTTGGACCACCTTTACTGCCTTACAAAGGTTTGGGACTGTTGTATTTTCATTTTCATTTGTTTCCATGGTTTTTTTTGAATTCTTCTTTAATGTCTTGGTTGACCCAAGCAGTTAAATTTCTTCTTGTGGTTAATTTCAAGTTTCATAGAATTGGTGTCTGAAAATGTGCATGGTTTTATCTCAATCTTTCTGTACTAGTTGAGTCCTGATTTGTGACCCTGTATGTGATCTATTCTGGAGAATGTTCTATGTGCATTCCAAAAGAATGTGTATTCTGCTGCTATAGTATGAAAGGCTCCAAATATATCTGTTAAGTCTGTCTTGTCCAATGCGTCATTAAAAACCCTGTTCCCTTGTTGATCTTCTGCTTAGATTATCTGTCTATTGCTGTGAGTGGGGTATTGAAGTCCTCTACTATTATTGTATTATTATACATGAATTTCTTCATGTTCATTATTAATTGATTTATCTATTTGAGTGCTCCCAAGTTGGAGGCATAAATATTTACAGTTGATATATCTTGACAGATTGACCCCTTAATTTTGATATAGTGCCCTTCCTCATTCTTCTTACAGTGTTTCTTTTAAAATCTAGTTTGTCTGATATAAGTATCACTACTCTGGGTTTCTTTTGAAGTCCATTAGCATGATAAGTGGTTCTCTATACTCTCACTTTTAGTCTGCAGGTGTTTTTAGGTCTAAAATGTGTCTCTTGTAGACAGCATATAGAAGGATTTTTTTTAAATCCATTCTGATATGCTATTTCTTTTGAGTGGAATATTTAGTCCATTTACATTCAGAGTGATTATTGATTGGTATAAATTATTGCCCTAGTTTTAGCTGTAAATTTGGTGTTTCTGGTAATGTTCTCTGTCTTTCTACTCTTGTGGTTTTGATCTTACTTTCTTACTCAAGAGATCCCTTTAATATTTCTTGAAGAGCTGGTTTAGTGGTCACGAGCTCCAGTTTTTGTTTGCCTCAAAAATTCTTCACCTCTCCTTGTATAGCAAATGACAGCCTTGAGGGATAAAGTATTCTTGGCTGCATATTTTTCTGATTCAGCATATTGAATATACCCCACCACCGAGTTCTGGTCTTCCAAATTTATGTGGACCTGATGTGTCTTCCTTTGTAGCTTAAGAACATTATTTCCCCCTGGGTGCTTTCATGATTCCTTCCTTGTCTGTGTATTTTGTGAACTTGACAATGAAATGTCTTGATGATGGTTGTGTTTTGTTGAATTTAATAGGAGCTCACTGTGCTTCTTGGATGTTGCTGTCTATTTCCTTCCGCAGATTAGGGAATTTTTCTGCTGTAATTTGCTCAGATAAACTTTCTGCTCCCTTTTCCCTCTCTTCATATTCTGGGACTTCTATGATACAAATGTTATTATGCTTTAAGGAATCACTGTTTCCCTAAGCCTGCATTGGTGATCCAACACTTTTCTTTCCCTTTTCTTTTCAGCTTCATTATTTTCCATAATTTTATCTTCTCTATCACTGATTCATTCCTCTGATTTGTTCATTCTCATTGTCATTGCATCCAATAAGTTTTGCATCTCTGATATAGCATTTTTATTTTGGTCTGGATAGATATTAGTTCTTTTATACTGCATAGGGGATTCTCTAGTGTCTTCTATGCTTTTCCCAAGCCCTGCTCATATCCTTATAATTATTGTTTTAAACTTGGTGTTATATGCAAACAATGAATCATGGAATACTACATCAAAAATTAATGATGTACTGCATGGTGACTAACAACATAATAAAAAAAAGCTTAAGTCAGTAAAAAATAATTTAAAAATAAATTCTGGTTTAAGCACCTTACTTATATACCTGTTTTGATTAAATCCCTAGTCATGACTTCTTCCTTTTTTCTTTTGGAGTGAATTCCTCTGTCTTGTCGTTTTGTCTAGATGGGTGTGTGTGTGTGTGTGTGTGTGTGTGTGTGTGTGTGTGTGTGTGTGTGTGCTAGGAAAGCCTCTTATGCTTTCTGAGCCTGAGACTAATGGCTATATTAAGAATAGGTCTTATGCTGTCTTGGACCTGGTTTTTCAGGAAGTGTTTCAGAGAGTGCACTCTGGTGTTGTGATTCGGTTGCTCCTACCATAAGATCAGTCTTCTGCAGAGTTTCTTCTTAACTGCTGTGGGTAGTGTTGGGATCTTGCCAACTGTGTGGCAAATTTCAACTAGGTATGCTTTGATCTGCTTGTTTAAGAAGCTAGATCTAATTTCCCTGACAGTTGAAGTATTGCAGCACTCTATGATCAGTAGACTTGGTGCATGCAGAGGGTTTATGCTGTTCTTCTAGGTGAGGGGCCTGGTGCACTGGTTCTCAGGCACATTTGCTCTAGTAAATTGCACCTACAGAGTGCATGGGGATGGGGCTTGGCGTAATTAGCTCCAGTGAGCTCTCAGTGAGCAGTAGAGAGCTCCCACTGGAGGTTAATCACTTTTCTTTAGTGGGAGCTCCAGTGGGAGCTCTCCATTACTCACTGAAGTTAGTCAATGCTGATGAGAAGGTGAGGGGAATGGAATAACCATGCTCTCTCATCCCTAGAGCAGGGAGATTGCATGCACCACTTTTCAGGAAGTCCTTACAGAAGAGTAAACAATATCCACTGCTGTGTCCCCAACTTCCATCATATCCCTGCCTTCACCCTGTCTGTGTCTGAGCTGGGTGCCTGCCACGTGGCACAGGTCTGTATTTTATCTCAGGTGTGTGCCTGGGTTTCAAAACTTCAAATTTTAGGGACACAGCATGGTGCAGACCTGTACTGATCCTCTCAGGGAGGGATTCACCATGCTATAGCTGGTGCTGCTTTGTCCCAGAAAAACAATTGCACAACTGCATAGCAATTTGGAGTTTATGGTAAAGTGCAGTGAAAAGCCAGCACCAAGTTTTGTTGCCCTCAACAGGTGTCTCTCCCTATGCTAATGAACAAGTCAGCACAGTTGGCATCCCACCAGTTTTTTTTTTTTTGTTCCCAGAGAGGCCATGCCACCTATCATAAATTCACTCTACGAAGGGGAATTCATTCTCTTCCTGCAACGCAAGGGTTCTTCAGAACATGCTGTCTGCTCCTAGGCTTCTGCCCTCCTTCCCCACAGGAGTACCTCTAAGCCTGCCAGGTATGACTTCAGTGATGGCTCAGACTTTTAAAACTGCATATTTTGAGCTCCACTGTGTCTAAAGACTTGAGGTATTCAGTCCCTCTCCTTTTTACCAGTCAATGGTTTGGGGGAAGTGTTTCTTCTGCAATCCCCCATGTGCTGTTTTTCTCTCTCTCTCTGACTCTCCCTCTCTTTTCTTCTCTCTCTTTCTCTCTTGTTCCTCCCTCCCTGATCAGGGCTCCCTCATTTCCACAGCACCCACAGTTATTTACTCCTTAAATCAACTCTCTGGAGCTCCTAACTTCCATGATGTAGCCATTCTTTTCCTTCTAGATGTGCAGTTTGTTCTCTCAGTCTTCAGATCAATTTCTTGGGTGTTTAAAATAATTTGTTATTTATCTGGCTGTGTTTAAGCAAGAGGCAAATATGGGGTCCCCCTACTACTACTCCACTATCTTAACTCCTCTACATCTGAATTATTTACCATTCATATTGTTTATCTCAATTTCATTGAGCTCTGTTGCTGTGATTTTGTCCTGTTCTTTCATTATGGACATATTTTTCTGTCTCCTCATTTTATTTAAATTTCTGATTTGTTTTTAAGTATTGCGAAGTTCAGTTATATCTCCTTATCTTGAAAGTAATGGCCTTATGAAGAAGTCCTGTTGTGCCCTAGCACAATGCTTCCTGTTCACCAGACCGAGGTGCTCCAGGGATGTCTCCTATGTGGGCTGCATATACCCTTCTTTTGTGGCTCAGCTGTGTTTGCTCTCATTCCACACAGCAACAATTGCTTACCTTGCCTGTTTTTGGTGCACCAAGTGCACTTTATTTCCTGAACTATAAGAGGCCTGGGCTTGTCATTGGGCAGTGTCAGCAGTCAGGCTAAGTGTCTGGCCTCTCTCCATCTGTTGAAATTGCATGTACACCAAACTTCAGGGTACTATCCCTTTGTTAACTCTGAGAGGCTTTTGCTGGGCAGGTCTGGCAGTCAGAACAGATGCCTACCTTCCATCTCTCTGCCAGAACTACAGTTGAACTGATAGACAGGAGCATTTTCCTTGTACTACCAGGTATAAAGTGTGGCTTCTAGAATTGCAGGCATGCTGATGTATGTGGTTATCTTCCCCATAACAGTGAAGGAGTGACTTGGAGGATGCCTGAGGAGTGGGATGAGTTGGATGGGTAGATTCACAGGGGAATGTGAGAGTAGGGCATGTTGTATTAGCAAGATAAGTGGAGAGTGTTTGCACTGTTTCCTGCAAGTGACTAGCTATCTACAATGTGAGAGGGGAAGAGAAATGGCACCCACCAGAAATTTTGCTCTTGCAGAAATATCCTAAAAATCCCTGAAATTCCAGGGGAGTTTCTGTAATTAGTAAATAAACTTTCATATGTAGCCTAGGTGTTTTTCAAGCTACTGCTTTTCTGATGTTTTTTAGCGGGGTTTTTTGCTATGCTTTCTCCTTAAGGGTAGGGACTCAGTTCCCTATAGCACTTTGGCTCTTCCAGAGCTAAGCCTGCTAATTTTTTAATGTACCCAGGTGTAAGCCACAGTGATTGCAAATACTTACAAAGTTAAGCCCCAGTAGTATGCCAACCCAAATGCTGGACTTCAGGCTGTATTACAAAGTTCTGATCATCAAGATAGTATGGTACTGCCACAAAACAGACACATAGATTGATAGGAACAGAATAGAGAACCCAGAAATGGACCCTCGACTCTATGGGCAACTAATATTCAAAAAAGCAGGAAAAAATATCCAATGGAAAAAATACAGTCTTTTAAACACATTGTAAGGGAAAAATTGACAGCCACATGCAGAAGAATGAAACTGGACCATTCTCTTACACAAAAATAAACTCAAAATGGATGAAAGACCTAAATGTGAGACAGAAATCCCTCAAAATCCTAGAGAAGAACACAGGCACCAACCTCTTTGACCAGGGCTGCAGCAACTTCTTGCTAGACACATCTCCAAAGCAAGAGAAACAAAATCAAAAGTGAACCATTGGGATTCATCAAGATAAACAGCCTTTGCACAACAAAGGAAAGAGTCAATGAAAATAAAAGGCAACCTACAGAATGGTAGAAGGTATTTACAAGTGACTTACCAAATAGAAGGCTAGTGTCCAAATTCTATAAAGAAAGTACCAAACTCAACACCTAAAAAACAAAAAAATCCAGTCAGGAAATGGGCAGAAGATATGAACAGACATTTATTCAAAGAAAACATGCAAATAACTAACAGGCACATGAAAAAATGCTCAACATCACTGACCATCAGGTAAATACAAATTAAAACCAAATGAGATACCACCTCACACTGGTCAGAATGGCTAAAATGAACAACTCAGGAAGCAACACAGTTGGCAAGGAGGTGGAGAATGAGGTAGCTTCTTACACTGTTGGCGGGAATATGAACTGGTGCAGCCACTCTGGAAAACAGTATGGAGGTTCCTAAAAAAGTTAAAAATAAAACTTCTCTACAACGCAGCAATTGTACTGCTAACTATTTGTGCAAAGGATATAAACAGTGAATTGAAGAGGCACAAGCATTCCAATGTTTATAGCAGCAATGCTCACAATAGCCAAACTATGGAAAGACCTCAGATATCCATCGACTGAGGAAAGGATAAAGAAGGTGAGGTATATATGTATGTACAATGGAATATTACTCAGCCATCAAGAAGAATGAAATCTTATCATTTGCAATGATTTGGCAAAGACTAGAATGTATTATGCTAATCGAAGTATGTCAGTCAGAGAATGAAAAATACCATGTGATTTCACTCATATGAAGAATATAAGAAATAAACCAGATGAACATAGGAGAAGGGAAGGAAAATAAAATAAAATAAAATAAAATAAAATAAAATAAAATAAAATAAAATAAACAGAGAGGGAAGCAAGCCACAAGAGATGTTTAACTATAGGGAATAAACTGAGGGTTGTTTGAAGGGAGGTGGGTGGAGGGATGGGGTAATTGGGGGATTGGTGTTAAGGAGAGCACTTGATGTAATGAGCACTGGAGGTTATATACAACTGATGAGTCACTAAATTCTACCCCTGAAACTAATAATACACTATATGTTAAATAAATTGAATTTAAATAAAAAAGTTTTTTAAAAGGGAAGAAAATAATATATATGTTCCTTTCTCTTTTCCTTCTTCCTACAGTACTCCCATAATTGCTATCTTTATTTTTTTTAATGTGCATTATTCTCATAGACTTTCTTCACTCTTTTTCATTCTCTTGTTTCTCTAACTGGCCAATTTCCATCGTCTTATGTTTGGTTCCATTGTTGTTGTTGTTGTTGTTTGCATGATCAAATCTGCTGCTGACAGTCTATGAATTCATCTGGATTCTCACTGTATTCTTCAGGCCCAGGATTTCTTTTTGGTTCTTTTTAACTGTTTTTATTACTTCATCAAGCTTTTCTTTTTGTTTATGCATTATTTGCTGATTTTGTTTAATTGTCCACGTATTCACTTGCATTTCCTTGCATTTTGTTGAGATAAGTATTTTGAATTCTTTGTTAGATGGTTCATAGATATTAGTTTTGGGGGACCAGTTCCTGGAGCTTTATCAGTTTTCTTTGATGAGGTCAGGTTTTCCTGATTATACAAATTCCATGTATGCTCCATTGTTTTCTCTGCATTTCAAAAAGCATATAACTTCCTTAGTCTTAAAGACTGGTTTCTGCATGTAAAGACATTCTATTATCAATTCCAGGGTTTGAGGGGGTTAGCTAAAGAATTGCAGTCAAGCTGGGTAGGAATGAATCCATGGTTGACCATTGCGTTTCCAAAATCTTGGCAATATGCAGTTACTGCCAGATCCCTAGGTGGAGGGGAATGCCACCATAACCTTGTTCAGTAAGGCTAGTGTTGGGACAAGTATCAACTTCAGGGTCTGCACTTGGAATTACAAACAATAGTTGTCATCATTTCCATGGACTGGTGTGTGTCCTACCAGTTCTGTGTAAGGGCTCCTGCTATGTCACTGGTGGTTCTCTTGGTTGTCAGAATTGGCCCTGAACCTTGGTGGGAAGGGCTAGATGTGATTCTGTGTTACTTCAGATTCCACAGCCAGGAACAAGTTATATATACCTGGCTCCAGAGGCAAAGGCAGGTTTATCTTCCACTTAATCTCTGCATAGGTAAGAATGCTCACTGACCATTCTCAGTGGCTTTTCAAGAGCTGCTATCGGAGTGAGATTTCTTTTCAGAAATATAACTAAATTAACTTTATTTTTTTATTATGATATGTTAGTCACCATACAGTACCTCATTAGTTTTTCATGTAGTGTTCCATGACTCGTTTGTTGTTATAACACCCAGTAGCACATGCAATACGTGACGTCCTTAATAACCATCACTGGGCTAACCCATCCCCCACCCCCCTCTCCTCTAAAACCCTCAGTTTGTTTCCCATAGTCCATAGTCTCTCATGGTTTGGCTCCCCCTCTGATTTCACCCATCATTATTCTTTCCTTCTCCTAATATCCTCCATGCTACTCCTTATGTTCCCAAAGTAAGTGAAACCATATGATAATTGATTTTCTCTGCTTGGCTTATTTCACTTAGCATAATATCATCCATGTTGATCCACTTAGCATAGTCTCATCCAAGTTGATGCAAAAACTGAGTATTCATCCTTTCTGATGGCTGAATAATATTCCATTGTATATATGGACCACACCTTCTTTATCCATTCATCTGTTGAGGGGCATTTCAGCTCCTTCCACAGTTTGGCTATTGTGGACATTGCTGCTATATATATTGGAGTGCACATGGCCCTTCTTTTCACTACTTCTGTATCTTTGGGATAAATACCTAAGAGTGAAAATTCTGGGTTATAGGGTAACTCTATTTGTAAATTTTTGAGGAATCTCCACACTGTTTTCCAAAGTGGCTATAACAACTTGCATTCCCACCAAAAGTGTAAGAGGGTTTCCCTTTCTCCACATCTTCTCCAAAATTTGTTGTTTCTTGCCTTGTCAAATTTGCTATTCTAAATAGTGTAAGGTGGTATCTCCATGTGGTTTTTTTTTTTAAAGATTTTATTTATTTATTTGACACACAGAGAGAGATTACAAGTAGGCAGAGAAGCAGGCAGAGAGAGAGGAGGAAGCAGGCTCCCTGCCGAGCAGAGAGCCTGATGCGGGCCTCGATCCCAGGACCCTGGGATCATGACCTGAGCCGAAGGCAGCGGCTTTAACCCACTGAGCCACCCAGGCGCCCTCCATGTGGTTTTGATTTGAATTTCCCTGATGGCTAATGATGATGAACATTTTCTCATGTATCTGTTAGCCATTTTTTTAATATTTATTTTTATTTTTATTTTTATTATTTGCCTAAGGGGTACAGGTCTGTGAATCATCAGGCTTACATCTTTCACAGCATTCACCAAAGCACAAACCCTCCCCAATGTCCATAACCCATCCACCCTATCCCTACCCTCCCACCCCCCAGTAACCCTCAGTTTGTTTTATGAGATTAGAAGTCTCTTATGGTTTGTCTCCTTCCCCATCCCATCTTGTTTCATTATTTTTCCCTCCCTACCCCCCACAACCCCCCACCCTGCCCCTCAAGTTCCTCATATCAGAGAGATCATATGATAATTGTCTTTCTCTGATTGACTTATTTCGCTCAGCATAATACCCTCCAGTTCCATCCATGTCGTTGCGAATGGCAAGATTTCGTTTCTTTTGATAGCTGCATAATATTCCATTGTATATATATACCACATCTTCTTTATCCATTCATCTGTTGATGGACATCTAGGTTCTTTCCATAGTTTGGCTATTGTGGACATTGCTGCTATAAACATTCGGGTGCACGTGCCCCTGAGGATCACTACCTTTGTGTCTTTAGGATAAATACCCAGTAGTGCGATTGCTGGGTCGTAGGGTAGCTCCATTTTCAACTTTTTGAGGAATCTCCATACTGTTTTCCAGAGTGGCTGCACCAACGAGGTACTGTTAGCCATTTTTATGTCTTCCTTGGAGAAGTGTCTGTTCATGTCTTTTGCTCATTTCTTGACTGGATTATTTGTTTTGGGGTCTTGAGTTTGAGAAGTTCTTTGTAAATCTTGGATATAAGCCCTTTGGAGTGTCATTTGCAAATATTTTTTTTGACTCTTTCATTTGCTGTGAAGAAGCTGTCTACCTTGATAAAGTCCCAAAAGTTCATTTTTGCTTTTGTTTCCCTTGCCTTTGGAGACGTGTCTTGAAAGAAGTTGCTGTGGCCAATGTCGAAGAGGTTCCTGCCTATGTTATCCTCTATGATTTTGATAGATTCCTGTCTCACCTTGAGGTCTTTCATCCAGTTTGAATTTATCTTTGGGGATGGTGTAAGAGAATGGTTGAGTTTCCTTTTTCTTTATATAGCTGTTCAATTTTTCCATCACCATTCATTGAAGAGACTGTCTTTTTTTCCACTGGGTAATTTTTCTGCTTTGTCAAAGATTATTTGACCATGGAGTTGAGGGTCCATACCTGGGCTCTCTATTCTGTTCCATTGGTCTATGTGTCTGTTTTTGTGCCAGTACCATGTTGTTTTGGTGATCAGAGTTTTGTAATATACCTTTGTATCAGGCAAAGTGATGCCCCCAGCTTTGTTTTTCTTTTTCAACATTTCCTTGGCGATTTGGGATCTTTTCTGGTTCCATACATATTTTAGGATTTTTTCTTCTAGCACCTTGAAAAATGCCTTTGGTATTTTTATCAGGATGGTGTTGAAAGTCTACATTGCTCCAGGCATTATAGACATTTTGACAATGTTTATTCTTCCTATCCATGAGCATGGAATGTTTTTCCATCTTTTTGTTGTCTTCTTTGATTTGTTTCATGAGCGTTTTCTACTTCCTAGAGTATAGATTCTTCACCTCTTTGGTTAGGTTTATTCCAAGGTATCTTATGGTGTTTGGTGCTATTGCAAATGGAATCAATTCTCTAATCTCTCTTCTATGGATCCATTGTTAGTATATAAGAAAACAACTGATTTCTGTGCATTGATTTTCTATCGTCCCACATTACTGAACTGCTGTATGAGTTCTAGTAATTTGAGGATGGAGTCTTTTGAGTTTTCCACCTAAAGTATCATGTCAGATGTGAAGCAAGAAAGCTTGATTTCTTCTTTGTCAATTTCAATACATTTTATTTCTTTTTGTTGTCTGATTACTGTTGCTAGGACTTCTAGTACTCTGTTGAACAATAGTGGTGAGAGTGAGCATCCTTATATTCCTGATGTTAGGGAAAGGCTCTTGGCGTTTCCCCATTGAGAATGATATTCGCTGGGTTTTTCATAGATGAATTTTATAAAGTTGAGGAATGTTCCCTCTATCCCTACACTCTGAAGAGTTTCAATCAGGAAAGCATGCTGTATTTTGTCAAATGGTTTTTCCGCATCAAACGGGAGGACCAAATGGTTCCCCTCCTCTTATTAATGTGTTCTATCACATTGACTGATTTACAAAGGTTGAAACGTCCTTTTATCCCAGGGATAAATCCCACCTGGTTGTGGTGGATAATCCTTTTGATGTACTTTTGGACCCTTTTAGCTAGGAACTTGAGAATTTTGGCATCCATATTCATCAGGGATATTGGTCTGAAATTCTCCTTTTGATGGGGCTCTTTGCCTGCTTTGGGGATCAAGGTAATTCTGGCCTCATAGAAAGAGTCTGGAAGTTTTCCTTCTGTTTCTAGTTTTTGAAACAGCTTCAGGAGAATAGGTATTATTTCTTCTTGGAATGTTGGTAGAATTCCCCCAGGGAATCCATCCAGCCCTGGACTCTTGTTTTTGGGGAGGTTTTTGATCACCGTTTCCATCTCGTTACTGGTTATTGGTCTATTCAGGTTGTCAATTTCTTCCTATTTCTGTCTTGGAAGTTTATACGTTTTCAAGAAGACATTTATTTCTTCCAGCTTGCTTAATTTTTTAACATATAGTTGTTGATAATAATTTCTGATTATTGTTTCTATTTCCTTGGTGTTAGTCAAGATCTCTCCCCTTTCATTCATAATTTTATTAATTTGGGGAGTTTCTGTTTTCTTTTGGATAAGTCTGGCCAAAGGCTTATCAATCTTATTAATTCTTTCAAACAAACAGCTTCTAGTTTCATTGATCTGCTCTACTGTATTTCAAGGTTTCTTTTTTTACAATTATTTTTTTAATTTGTTTTTTATTTTTCTTTTTTTAATTTTTCAGTGATCCAAGATTCATTGTTTGTGCACCACACCTAATTCATTGATCTCTGCTCTAATCTAAATTATTTCCCTTATGGTACATTGGTTAGGCTTAATTTGTTGTTCCAGTTCTTTATGGTGTAAAGATAGTTTGTGTATTCAGGA
Source organism: Ailurus styani (assembly GCA_002007465.1). NCBI lineage: Eukaryota > Metazoa > Chordata > Mammalia > Carnivora > Ailuridae > Ailurus > Ailurus styani. Next base: position 323,183 of record LNAC01001024.1, on the reverse strand, counting down.
TTTTTCTATTTTTTTGAGTGAGGCTTTCATGGCTATCTATTTCCCCCTTAGGACTACCTTTGCCATATCCCATAGGTTTTGGGTGAAAGTGTTCATTCTCATTGGTTTTTATGAATTGTTTAAATTCTTCTTTGATTTCCTGGTTGATCCAAATATTCTTGAGCAGTCAGAGTGAGATTTGTTGGCATGTTTCCTAGACCACCTACACGAGTATATCCTGACTTCTCACTGGTCCAGTGGGACTGCATGCAGACTATGGCTGAAAGGAGCTATAACCAAGTCACAGAACTATTTCATGATCTGACAACCAACCCATGTTCCTTGGATTATCTTCATGAGCGCTGATGAGTATGTCTCCTGGTGCCTCCAGGGCTGGCATGACAGTTAATTGACTTCATCTGAGAAGGACTATAGCAAAGTTACAATGCTGTGTCAGGATCTCCAGTGGTGCAGGCTAAAATTTTTCCTTCTGGATCCCTATCCTGCCAAGACTGCTTATGGACTACAATTCTGAGTAGCTGGAGCCAGTTATAGGGCCATTTCAAGATTCTAGGGGTTCAAATGGACATGTCTTCTGGTAGGTCCCAAGAATGGTAAGACTTTTTTGAGTTGCCGTGAGGGGGATCTAAATTGATACAAGGCCATTTCAGGATCTTTGGAGTACACATGGATGTTTCTCTCATGGGGTCCCCAGGCCCACAACACCAGTTGTCATTTGCAGCTGTTTGGGGCTTGAGACCAGTAACAGAATCATTTCAGAGTCTACAGTCAGACTGAATTTGGTGGGTTTGCCTCTAGGGGCCCCTGATCCATGGTTGAGAATGGCTGGAGCTAGGTCATGGGCTACTTCTGGATCTATAGCTGTAACTGAGTTCTGTAGACTGATTATCTGAAGTATGGCTGGGTCTGACTCCTCCGTGGTCCTCCGTGATAGCAGGATCATGATCAAATAGAGCTATATCCAAGTAAATGGGACAGAGCTCTTACCTTATCTGTAGCCAGAAAAACAGTTAGAGAGTCAGTCACTTGGTTTTATTCCTCCCTTTTCAAAATGACTCTCTTCAGTTTTGGACTCCACTGGGGTTTCAACATCTTCTACCTAGATCCCCAAACATTCACAAAGGCTCTACTGTAAATATATTGTTGTCAAATTATTGTTGATAATATGGGTTACAAGTGAAAGAGGTCCTATTCTGAAAACTTCCTGACATCACTCTACATCAAAATCTGGTTATATTTTTTTATTATTATGTTCACTTAGCCCCTGTATAGCCAATCATTATTTTTTGATGTAGTGGTCAATTATTCATCAGTTATATATAACACCAAGTGCTCATCAGAATACGGACCCTCCTTAATATCCATCACCCTGCTACCCCTCCCTCCACCTCCTCCCATCTGAAACCCTCAATTTGTTTCCCAGAGTCCATAATCTCTCATGGTTCATCTCCCTCTCTGATTTCTGCCCCTTCAGATTTCCCTCCCTTCCCCTATGGTCCTCTGAGCTATTGCTAATGTTCCATATATGAGTGAAACCATATGATAATTGTCTTTCTCTACTTGACTTACTTCACTTCACAAAATACCCTACAGATCCATCCATGCCAATGCAAATGGTTGGTATTCATCCTTTCTGATGGCTAATATTCCATTGTATATATGGAACACATCTTCTTTATCCATTCATCTGTTGAAGGGCATCTCAGCTCCTTCCACAGTTTGGTAGCACTATGATGCTTCCTAAAAATCGGATTATAATTATTCTAAACAATTTCATGTTTTGTCTTTTTAGCAGGGTTAATAGTGATTCACAAATCACCATTACATTATATTATTTGCTATTTGTTTATGCTTTTACCTTTAGCAGTGAGATTTATATTTTTATATGCTTTCATTCTGCCCTTTCATTTCAACTTGAAGAACTCCTTTTAGCAATTCTGGTGCAATAGGTCTAGTTTTGTTTTCTTTGCTTTCTTTTGTTTTTGTTCCTCTATCTGTACAATTTCAAATGTCCTCTCTTTGAGTCCACTGATTTTTTTTTTCTGCTTGAGAGTGTTGTTTGTATTACTCCATTAAAATTGCCCTAACAAAATACCACAGACTGGATAAAGAAGATGTGATAGATAGATAGATAGATAGATAGATAGATAGATAGATAGATTCCATCATGTATATATATATGTATATATATATATACATATATATGTATATATGTGTGTGTGTATATATATATGACAGAATATTACACAGCCATCAAAAAATGAAACCTTGACATTTGCAATGATGTGGGTCAAACTAGATGGTATTGTGCTAAGCTAAATAAGTCAGTCAGAGAAAGAGAAATACTGCATTTCTTTCATATCTGGAATTTAAGAAACAAAAGAAATGAAATAGGGGAATGTAGGGAGAAATAAAATAAAATGTGGATTTAAGGGAGCAAGATGGCAAGTAAGTACGAGTCCTTGTTTCAACCAGTCCCCTGAAGTGAGCTAAATAGCTACCAGAACACTCTGAACACCCATGAAATCAACCTGAAATGTAATATTATATACTTCTACATCTCTATGGGAGCAGAAGAACATCAGTGAAGAGGGTGCACCTTGCCTGGATCATGGTTGATATATTCAGCTCTACATCCCCTCAACTACCTCTCACCAAAATGACTAGGAGGGGGAAAACCCAACAGAGGAAAAATTCAGAGACTGTGACCTCTGCCACAAAACTATTGGAAATGGACATAAACAGTATGACAAAAAGGGAATACAGAGTAACAAATATCCAGGCAATGGCTAGGCTGGAGGAGACCATTAGTGGCAACATAGAATCTCTAAGGGCAGAAGTGAGAGCTGATCTGGCAATACTAAAAAATGCTATCAATGAGGTCCAATCTACTCTAAAAACTCTAACAGCTAGGGTAACCTAGGCAGAAGATCTAATTAGTGATCTGGAAGACAAACAGATAGAAAAGTAGGATCAGGAGGAGGCCTGGAAAAAAACAGCTTAGAAGCCATGAAAAGAGAATTAAGGAAATAAATGACACCATGAAATGTTCCAATGTCAGAATTATTGAGATCCCTGAGGGGATGGAGAAAGAGAGAAGACTACAAGATATAGTTGAACAAATCCTGGATGAAAATTTCCCTAATCTGGGGAATGGAATGAGTGTTCATGTCCTAGAGGCAGAAAGGACACCCCCAATATCAACGAGTCTGAAAGGACCTCCAGACAATTAATTGTGAAATTCACAAATCATAACTTCAGACAGGAGGTCTTAAGGACAGCTAGGGGGAAGAGATTCCTTATATACAGAGGGAGGATCATCCCAATAACATCAAACCTGTCCACAGAAACCTGGCAAGCCAGAAAGGGCTGGCAAGACATATTCAGGGCACTAAATGAGAAGGACATGCAGCCAAGAATATTTTATCCAGCAAGGCTGACATTCAGAATGGATGGAGAGATAAAGAGCCTCCAAGACCAGCAAGGTTTAAAAGACAATGTGACCACCAAGCAGCCACTACAGGAAATATTAAGGGGGGGTCTATAAAAGAAGAAAGAGCCCAAGAGTGACATAGAACAGAAATTTGCAGAGACAATGCATAGAAACAAGTATTTCACAGGCAACATGACGTCAATAAAACTTACCTTTCAATAATCACTCTCAACGTGAACAGCCTAAATGTTCCCATAAAACCTCACAGGCTTGCAGACTGGATAAAACAACAGGACCCATCCATATGCTGTCTACAAGAGATACGTTTGGAACATAAAGATACATCCAGACTGAAAGTGAAGGGATGGAGAAGCATCTTTCATGGCAATGGGCCTCAAAAGAAACCTGGGATAGCAATTCTCATATCAGACAAATTAGATTTTAAGCTAAAGATTATAGGCAGAAATTTAGAAGGACATTACATCATTCTTAAAGTGTCTATCCAATAAGATCTAACAATTGTAAATATTTATGCCCTCAACATCAGAGCAGCCAAGTACATAAGCCAACTGTTAAATAAAATAGTCATATTGATATAAATACATTAAATGTAGGAGATCTTAACATGCCACTCTCAGCAATAAGCAGATCATCTAAGCAGAAAATCAACAAAGAAACAAGAGATTTGATGGGTGCCTGGGTGGCTCAGTGGGTTAAAGCCGCTGCCTTAGGCTCAGGTCATGATCCTGGGGTCCTGGGATCGAGGCTCACATCGGGCTCTCTGCTGAGCAGGGAGCCTGCTTCCTCCTCTCTCCTCTCTCTCTGCCTGCCTCTCTGCCTACTTGTAGTCTCTTTCTCTGTGTCAAATGAATAAATTAAAAAAAAAGAAAAGAAACAAGAGCTTTGAATGACATCTTACACTAGATGGACCTCATAGATATATACATGACATTCTACCCTAAAACAGCAGAATACTCATTCTTCTTGAGCACACATGGAACTTTCTCTAGAATAGATCACATACTGGGTCACAAATCAGAGCTCAACTGATACCAGAAGACTGAGATTATCCAATGCATATTCTCAGACCACAATCCTTTGAAACTGGAACTCAACCACAAGAAAAAATTGGAAGCAATTCAAACACTTGGAAGCTAAAGACCATCCTGGTCAAGAATGTTTGGATCAACAAGGAAATCAAAGAAGAAGTTAAATAATTCATAGAAACCAATAAGAATGAAGACACATCTGTTCAAAACTATGAGATATGGCAGTCCTAAGGGGCAAATACATAGGCATCCAAGCCTCACTCAAAAAGTTGAAAGATCCCAAATACACCGAACTCTCTTTATACCTTAAAGAACTGGAAGATCAACAACAAATTAAGTCAACCCCATGCACAAGATGGGAAATAATTGAGATTAGAGCAAAAATCAAAGAGTAAGAAATTAGACATATAGTAGAACACATCAAGGAAACTAGAAGCTGGTTCTTTGAAAGAATTAATAACTGGCCAAACTAATCCCAAAGAAAAGAGAGAGCACCTAAATAAAAATTATGAATGAAAGCGCAGATATCATGACTAACACGAAGGAAATAGAAACAATCATCAGAAATTGTTACCAACAGTTTTATGCCAATAAGTTAAGCAACCTAGAAGAAATGGATGCATTCCTGGAAACCTATAAACTTCCAAGACTGAAAGAGAAAGAAATTGACAACTTGAATATATCAATTTCTAGTAACAAGATTGAAGCAGTGATCAAAGACCTCCTCAAAATACAAGAGCCCGGGGCCTACCAGATTCCCTGGAGAATTTTACCAAACATTCAAAGAAGAAATAATACCTATCCTCCTGAAGGTGTTTCAAAAAATAGAAACAGAAGGAAAACTTCCAGACTCTTTCTATGAAGCCAACATTACCCTGATCACCAAACCAGGAAAAGATCCCATCAAAAAGGAGAATTTCAGACCAATATCCCTGATAAATATGGATGCTAAAATTTTCAACAAGATCCTAGTTGATAGGATCCAAAAGTACATTAAAAAGATTATCCACCACGACCAGGTGGTATATTTCTCTGGGATTCAAGGGTGGCTCAACACTCGCATATCAATCAGTGTGATAGAACAAATCAATAAGATAAGAGAGAAGAACCACATGGTCCTCTCAACTGATGCAGCAAAAGCATTTGACAAAACACAACATCAATTCCTGATTAAAACTCTTCAAAGTTTAGGGATAGAGGGACCATTCTTCAATTTCATAAAATCTATCTATGAGAAACCCAGAGCGAATATCATGCTCAATGGGGAAAAACTGACAGTATTCCCACTGAGATCAGGTACACAATGATGTCCACTATAGCCACCGTTGTTCAACATAGTACTAAAAGTCCTAGCAACAGCAATCAGAAAGCAAAAAGAAATAAAAGGTCTTCAAATTGGCAAAGAAGAAATCAAACTCTCTCTCTTTGCCAATGACATGATACTTTATATGGAAAACCCAAAAGGCTCCACCCCAAAACTACTAGAACTCATACAGCAATTCAGTAATGTGGCAGGTTACAAAATCAATGCACAGAAATCAGTTGCTTTCTTATACACTAGCAGTGAAAACATAGAAAGGGAAATTAGAGAATCGATTCCATTTACTATAGCACCAAGAACCATAAGATACCTTGGAATAAACCTACCCAAAGAGATAAAAGATCTGTACTCGAGGAACTACAGAACACTCGTTAAAGAAATGGAAGATACAAAAAGATGGAAAAGCATTCCATGCTCATGATTGGAAGGATAAACATTGTTAAAATGTCTATACTGCCCAGAGAAATCTATACTTTCAATGACATCCTGATCCAAATTCTACCGGCATTTTTCAAAGTGCTGGAACAACCTATCCTAAAATATGTACGGAACCAGAAAAGACCCCGAATTGCTAAGGAAACGTTGGAAAAGAAAAACAAATCTGGGGCCATCACGTTGCCTGATTTCAAGCTTTACTACAAAGCTGTGATCACCAAGACAGCATGATATTGGCACAGAAATAGACACATAGACCAAGGGAACAGAGAAGAGAGTCCAGATATGGACTCTCAAATCTATGGTCAAATAATCTTTGACAAAGTAGAAAAATATGCAGTGGATAAACAGTCTCTTCAATAAATGGTGCTGGGAAAATTGGACAGCTATGTATAGAAGAATGAAACTCAGCTGTTCTAAAGATAAACACAAAATGGATAAAAGACTTCAACGTGAGGCACGAATCTATCAAAATCCCAGAGGAGAACATAGGCTGTAACCTCTTTGACATCAGCCACACAGCAACTTCTTTCAAGACATGTCTCCAGGGCGCCTGGGTGGCTCAGTGGGTTAAAGCCTCTGCTTTCGGCTCAGGTCATGATCTAAGGGTCCTGGGATCGAGGCCCACATCGGGGCCCTGCTCGGCGGGGAGCCTGCTTCCCCCTCTCTCTCTCTCTGCCTGCCTCTCTGCCTCCTTGTGATCTCTCTCCCTTTGTGAAATAAATAAATAAAATCTTTAAAAAAAAAAAGACATGTCTCCAAAGGCAAATGAAACAAAAGCGAAAGTGGACTTAATTAAGATTAAAATCTTCTGCACAGTAAAGGAAACAGTCAACAAAACAAATAGGCAACCCACTGAATGGGAGAAGATATTTGCAAATGACACTGCAGACAAAGGGCTGATATCCAAGATCTATAAAGAACTCCTCAGGGCGCCTGGGTGGCTCAGTGGGTTAAAGCCTCTGCTTTCGGCTCAGGTCATGATCTCAGGGTCCTGGGATCGAGGCCCGCGTCGGGCTCTCTGCTCAGCAGGGAGCCTGCTTCCCCCTCTCTCTCTGCCTGCCTCTCTGCCTCCTTGTGATCTCTCTCCCTCTGTGAAATAAATAAATAAAATCTTTAAAAAAAAAAAAAAAAAGAACTCCTCAAACTCAACACTCAAAAAACAGATAATCACGTCAAAAAGTGGTCAGAAGACATGAACAGACACTTCTCCAAAGAAGACATAGAAATGGCTAACAGACAAATGAAAAAAAAATGGTCAACATTAACCATCAGGGAAATTCAAAATAAAACTACATTGAGATACCACCTTACACCAGTTAGTGTCAAAAATTAACAAGACAAAAAACAACAAGTGTTGGAGAGGATTTAGAGAAAGGGGAACCATCTTACAGAGTTGGTGGGAATGCAAGTTGGTGCAGCCACTTCGGAAAACAGTGTGGAGATTCCTCAAAAAATTAAAAATCGAGCTACCCTATGACCCTGCAATTGCACTGCTGGGTATTTACCCCGAAGATACAGAGGTAGTAAAAAGAAGGGCCATCTGTACCCCAATGTTCATAGCAGCAATGTCCACAATCGCCAAACTGTGGAAAGAGCCCAGATGCCCTTCAAAAGATGAATGGATAAAGAAGATGTGATCCATATATACAATGGAATATTACGCCTTCATCAGAAAGGATGAATACCCAACCTTTTTTTTATTTTATTTTTTCAGTGTTCCAAGATTCATTGTTTATGCACCACACCCATTGTTCCATGCAATACATGCCCTCCTTAGTACCCACCCAATTTACCCAACTTTTGGATGAACATGGACGGGACTGGAGGATATCATGCTGAGTGAAACACGTCAGGCAGAGAAAGTAAATTATCATATGGTTTCACTTACTTGTGGAGCATAAGGAATAGCATGGAGGACATTAGAAGGAAAGGAAAAGTGAATTGGGGTAAATCAGAGGGGGGAAGGACCATGAGAGACTGTGGACTCTGAGAAACTTGCTGAGGGTTTTGGAGGGATGGGGGGAAGGGGATGGGTGAGCATGGTGGTTGGTATTAAGGATGGCACGTATTGCATGGAGCACTGGTTGTGGTGGATAAACAATGAATCTTGGAGCACTACAAAAATAAACTTAAATTTAAAAAATAAAATAAAATATGTAACTTTACACAATTTATTTCTCTAGTTTTGAAGTCTGGAAGTCTAGGTTCAGGGTGTCTGCATGGTCAAGTGAGTGAATTCTTCTGGATGGCACACTTCTCACTGTATACTCACTTGGCAGAGGGGACTGGGAACTCTGTGAGATATCCTTTATAAAAACTAATCCGGGCGCCTGGGTGGCTCAGTGGGTTAAAGCCGCTGCCTTCGGCTCAGGTCATGATCCCAGGGTCCTGGGATCGAGGCCCACATCGGGCTCTCTGCTCGGCAGGGAGCCTGCTTCCTCCTCTCTCC